>VWYP01012334.1:0-40369 GCA_013400435.1 Pycnonotus jocosus
GGATAAATAAATACTCAGAAAGGGATGGGGCAGAAGCAATCCTGAGGGTGCTCAGACAGGCTGGGTTTGTGCAGTTTCTCCAGAGGTGTGCTCAGAAGTTGTGTGTGAATTTTGGCATCATTTGGTCTGAAGGGAACAGCTTGACCTCGTGGATGTTGCCTGCTGCACCTTCTTTAGGAAAGGGACCAAAAGTTTCTACAAATGGGGGAGTTGTGCCAGTGGGATTTTACAGCTGATTTTTGTCCCCTGGCAGGGGGAGCAGTGGCAAGAGGGACAGACCTTGTGCTGAGCTCAGCTATGACACAAATCAGCACAATAAAGAACTGTAAATAGATGGGGATTTCTGGGTGTTCAGGGTTCTGTGCAACACCAGACTGAAAAAAAAAAAAAAAAGCCAAAGTCATCTGAAAAATGCTGCGTTCCCCTCGAAACAGATTGTTTGCATTTCTTCTGTCAGGAGCAGATATTTATTCAACACAAACCAACAAATTCCTGCCTCCATGAATCACTGAACTCTTGTACAGCACAAGTGGATGGGGAGCCAGGTCAGCATTGCTGCAATTCCTGGCTGAAACAAGTTGTGAAATTTTGCCACAGCAAAAAAAAAAAAAAAAAGATGACTTTGGGTGAAATATATTTGAGCAACGATCAGAGCAGACAAATTCTGGAACATCTGGGTCAGGGAGGTCACTCTGGTGTGCTCCCATCTCCTCTCAGAAGCACTCAAAGCACTACACTGGTCTCTTCAGGGAAAGCTCTGGTGAGAGGTTTATTTACCACTCATTTTTCAGCACTGAGAGGTCTTCTCCAAATGTCAATTGGATTTCTCCAAAGGAAAACACATCCTGATTTTTTTCTCTTGAAAGAGCCAAGAGAAACAAAGTAGGGAAAAAACAGAAATAAGCACCTTGGGGGGTTGGAACTGCAGTGAGCCCCAGTGTTCCCTGCTGCCACTGGAACAGGAGTGCAGCAACTCAGAGCTCCAGTTTTTAGAGGTTTAACAGCTCCACGGATCCATTGGAACAAAAATAAATCCCTGCTGGTTGTAGGAAAGAGGTCAGAGCTGCTGTGGAGCAAAAGGATGAGTGATCAGAGCATCCTGGAACAATAGAATGGTTCGTGGAGGTGTTTGTGGTGGTTTTTTGAATGGTTTGTGGTGGTTTTTCGGATGGTTTATGATGTTTTTTGAATAGTTTGTGGTGGTTTTCCGAATGGTTTGTGATGTTTTTTGAATGGTTTGAAATGGTTTTTTGAATTGTTTGTGGTGGTTTTTCAAATGGTTTGTGGTGGTTTTTCAAATGGTTTATGATGTTTTTCGAATGGTTTATGATGTTTTTTGAATGGTTTGTGGTGGTTTTTTGAGTGGTTTGTGATGTTTTTTGAATGGTTTGAAATGTTTTTTGAATGGTTTGAGATGGGTGGCTGTGTGCCAGGTTCCCCCCACAGCACAGGGTGGTCCTGGGGGTGGGGCAGTGACCCCATCCCACCTGTGAGGAGGGGATTTCATGGGCTGCAGCTGTGGCTCAGCTCAGGAAAGGCAGGGGTTGCTCCTCAGAGCTGTTCCTGGTGCACTCAGCAGGTTTCTGATGGATCTGGGCTTACAGGTAAAATATCTCCTCCTGTTCCTCTTGTCCCTTCTCCTTCCCTGGGCACGAGGGCAGATTGAGAGACCACAGAGCTTCCCAGGGAGAGTGCTGGGGTTGGAAAGGGTTAAAACTTGTGACTGCCTGGGAATTTTAATGCTCCTGCAAGATGAATCAGGGTTCTGACAGGTTCTGTCTCCTTCACTCCAAGTTCATGAAGCCCAAGTGGATTGGTTTTGTTCTGCTCTTCCCTGCATTCCCCATCGTTCCCTGTTTCACACTGGATTTGCACTGAGCATTTTTTGGAGGTGTTTTGGAGTCAAGTGTGGAGTTTTTGTGCTGGTGGCTTTGGGGTCTGTGTTGTCCCTTCTCCAGCAGTCCCTTTATTTATGGCACCAAGAAAGAAGAATTTTTTTTTTCCCCCCTTTGCCAAGGTGCTGATAAATCATATTCCCACTGAATTGTATTTCTGGAAATTCCTGAGGAAAAGCTTGAGAAACACAGCAGGTGATGAGCATTTAAAAGTGGTGATTTCAGTGATATTTCATTTGTTTTGCCCAGGGCAGGGCAGCCAGAGGTTGCTCAAGATGTGTTTTCCACTGCAGAGGTTTCAGTTCAGGGATCAGCTCCCTGTGCCAGCAGAAGTGGCTCCAGACCAAGCCCAAGCTGAGGGGATCTGCCTGGAAATGCTAATATTGTTATAGAGGCAAGAGGTAATTTGGTTTTCACCTAAATTTCATTAGCTGCCAACCTGCAAAGGAGTTCTCTAAAAATACGGGGGATGATTAGACTCAATAACAACTAAAAAAAGAGTTTTGTCATTTCTCGAAGGAGCTTTCTTAATTTTTTCATGAAGCCTTGCCAATATTTACAGCCAAACTTCTGTTCCAACTTCCCTGGAGTGATTTTTCCAGCTTGGCATCAGTGCCAGCCTTTCTGTGGTGTTCCCTGTGACCATCAGAGGTCCCTCAGACACATTTGGGCTGGGTCAGGGAATGCAGGGCAGATTTGGGATCCAGGAGCAGAGGAACCCTCAGCTCCAGAATTGTGGGGGTTCCACAAAGCCCAAGTTACCACCCTGTGTCAGAGGAGCCTCCTTCCCCCAAACCCTGCTCCCCAAAGGGCAGGACACTGCTGAAGCCTTGTCCCAGCTCCAAAAATGCCTCACAGAGAGCTTCTGATAAGAGAAAAGCTTCTTGTAATTGTGCTGAGTGAAATCAAGGTATTTATCTTCTTTCCTACAAAGGAGAGAGGGGATTAGAGTTTTTAAAACCACAGTTTCCTCCAGTTTTTGAAAGAGACTCTCTTTCAATATGCCTGGATGTTGGAAAAAGAGATTAGAGTGAAGCTAAACCCCTTTTTGTTATTTGGCCTAACACAAGGATCAGGATCAGAAGTTTGTGTCTGGTGGGGAAGCCGAGGCTCTGCAGGGCACCTTGAGCTTTGAAATGCCTGAAATGTGTCTCATCTTTGCTTTCAATTGCACCATTTGTGCTGTGGGTGATGGAGTTACCCAAATAATTTAATCGATAGTTATTAATTGATAGTTACCAATTGACAGTTATCAAAAATCATGCAATTCCTAGTTAATGGCGTTATTAATTTGTGTTGTAGTGGGGCAGGATCTTCCAGCTGGAATCAGGGATGCACAGCCCAGAGCAGAGCCCACATTCCCTGCAGCTGGAATTCCTGGCAGCTCCTCCAGACAAAGCCAGACCTGGGGGAAACTTCTCACTTAAATAATGGAGTTCATTTAGATAAAACACAGACACCCCTCATCCTGCAGCACGTATTGAATCCAACTCCCAGCCCTTTGCCAGCCTCTCCACTCATTCCAGGGATCCAAAACAGAATTAAAACTAATTTTGGTACCTGAATAAATTCTGTCATGGATAGAAATTTGCTCTCCACCTACTTGCCTTCTGTTTCAGCTGACCTTTGAATGTGTTGGGCTGGTTGTCTCCTCTCCAGAGATTAATTTGGTTTATCAGCAAAGCGTTTTCAGACAATGCAAATCAGCATGTGCAAAGAGCTCCACATGCCTTGGGGTTAGAAATTCTGTAGAAACTTCAGCAATTATTGTCATCTTCTGTTCTTCCTCGGGGCAGCAGTGTCTCCAACTCAGAGCTAATTGTGTAAGTGCATTTTAATTTTAGGTTCACTTCTTTGTTCTTCCTTTCAATAATTCTCTTCCTTGCTGATTGCTGGAGGAGAATTTATTTAAGCATTGTATGCACCACCCCACTGTAAACCCACAATGTGGAAAAGCTTTCCTGTTGCTGTGTTAAAATTGCTTTTAAGGCTTCTGGAGTGCCTGAGGGAGAGAAAATCTTGTTATTCCCAAGATATTTTGGCCACAAAATTGGTATTTCCAGGAAGGTGTCAAGGACTTTCAGCACATCTCTTGTGATTTGATTGGTTTTTAACAATTTGCCACTTTGGGGATCCTCCCCCTTGCCCGTGGTGCTCACCCACCTGTGATCCCAGCCCTTGGGCAGCTCTGAGCATCTTTCCACCTTCAGCTTTGCATTTCAAGACAGAAGAATGGCATTTGGAGGGTTTGGTTTGATTTCTTTGGCACAGCAAAGGCGATCCTTGCCACCACCTGCTGCTTGGTGCATCTTGAATGGGAACTCGGTTTGGGTTTGCCACCAGCAAAGCTGCACTTCTGCTATGGAAATGTGGGAATGCCATCCTGCCCTGCAAATATCCCATCCCTATTCAATCCAGCTGATCGAGGCTGCTCCTGCACCAGCTGATGATTTCCAGTCCTCACTCCTGCATTAATCTTTCTGTTCTGGGGCCACGACAGAGCATTCCAGCCATCCCAGAGAAGAGGGAACCAGATTTAGGAGGCAGTTTGGGAATTCCCCAGGGACTCTTACCCTGGCCTGCCCTTCAAGTGGCTTCCAGAAGGCACAGCCCCATTCCAGGCACGGGTTTGAAATGAGTTTTACACAGCACTCCTTGGGATAGGCTTGGCTGTATCGTTTTTCCTTGCTCCAGCAGGGCTGGGCTGGGAATGGGAGCATTGCTGGGGTTCATCCGGAATTCCTGCCTCCCTCAGAGAAGGCAGAATTCCCTTCTCGCTGCATTCAGCCTTCCTTGGCAGTGGTTTCAAAGTCAGTGACGTCCCTGGAGTGTGGATGGTGTCTGACACCGGCACTGCCGGGCTTGCAGAGATCTCCCTGAAGGGTTGTTAATGAGGCTGTTAATTTGTGTCACTCCACTGAGCCATCAAAGCGCTTCAGGAGCTGCGGAGCACGTGGCGCTAAAGAGCTTTTTGGCTTTATCTGTGAAGTGTTTGTGTTGTCGTGGGATCGCTGAGGCTGGAAAAGCCCTCCAGGATTGAATTCGGGCTGTGCCCAATCCCCAGCTTGTCCCCAGCCCAAAGCACTGAGTGCCACATCCAGGAATTCCTTGGGATGGGAACTCCAAACCTCCCTGGGCAGCCCTTTCCATTTTTTTTATACTTTCACAGCCCAAAGGATGTGGCATCCACACAGGAGCGTTTTCCTGCTCTGAAATCCTTTTATCTCTCAAAATGAAGCATAAAAATTCCTTTAACCTCCGCATTTTCCAAGCTCTGAGTCCTGGCAGTGCTTTTCCCACTGCTGAAGTGAAACAACTCCTGGAAAAACCACATAAAAACCAGTTTAAATGCAGTGCACAGTGATATATTGTGGAGATTTATTTAAGAATTGAAGGGCACGATATGGATTTGTCCCTTTGCAAAGCTACACGAAACAGAGCAGAGCCAATCAGGCAGACTCGAGCACAAAAGAAAAGAAAAATCAAGAAACCGGTCATGTCTCCTGTTAAAGTTATCTCTGAGTAACTTTATCCCTGATTGATCTGTCAGTGCACAGGAGCGGCCCCGGTTTGCACTGATATATTAAAGGCACATTAATGCATTCGGGGAGATTCATGCCCTGTGCTGCTGTGGTGACAGGCTTTTATAACAGCGTGGTTGGTATTTATTAGCACAGAAAGCACTTTATAACACTCGGATCCAGCGTTTGAGACAAGAGCTGCACAAAGCAACTGCTCCACGGGCAGGGAAGCAATTAGGAGTGACACTCGCACAAGTGCTGCCAGGAGAGCTTCAAAGAGCTGAGTTCCACAGAGCCAGCAGGGCTCCAGGGCTGGCAGTGGGGAAAATGGGGAGGTTTTATCCAGCAGGAATGTCCCATCCACCTCCTGCACCTCCTGCAGCCCCCCCGGGCATCCCATCCTTGGGCACTGCCCTGCTCAGCATCGGGGGGAGGGAGGAAAATCTGGCACTGATCCCTGCTCCTGGGACAGGGACAGGACCTAGGGAAGGGCTGGAGCTGTGCCAGGGGAGGGTCAGGATTTTCTTGAAAAGCAGAACGATTCCCAGGATGGTTTATGGACCAAAGGACTGCAGCTGATGGCTCAGAGGGTTCTGGCACTAAAGTCAGGCTCCTTTCAGTGGGAGGTTTGGGAATGTGGCTGTGACTGATGCCATTGACTGCTCAGTGCTTGATGTGGGGCTGTTCCCGATTAACCAGCGCTGTGTTTTTTCCTTTTTCCCCCCTTAACTCCCTCACTGTGTCTGTCTTTGCTCCTTCCTGCACTAAAAGTGGCTGTTCCTCTGTCTCCAAGCTCCTCCTGCTCTTCTGCAGCAGACCAGCTCCTGTCTAGCCATGACCATGCTCTGTAAGTCCTTTCTTTTATTACTGCAGCTCTGTCTGTTCACTGTTTATTGCAACCCACTTTAAACCCTCCTTTATTTATGGCTGAGCATTTGTGGGGTGGAGGCAGCAGCTCCAGGGGAATGGAGGTGTCTGACAGGACATTGGGAGTGGGCTCCTGGCTGCAGGATACTGTGGATAACAGGGATTTTCCCAGGATACAGGGAGTGGGTTTGGATAGCAGGGAAAATTCCTCCCTGTGAGGGTGGGGAGGCCCTGGATCCCTGCAAGATTCCAAGGCCGGGTTGGATCTGTCCTAAATCAGTTCAACCTGACAGATCAGAGGTTTCCCCTTCCCCCAGAGGTTCCAGCTGAGTTCCTGCCACCGTGGGAATGCTCCAGGGCCAGGCACTTCCAGGAAAGTGGAATAAGCATGGAATTGGCTTCCTCCTCAAAATGTTTTTGGAGCGAGGGCAGGGGAAAGGAGCAGGGCTCATCCCAGGGCTGGGCAAATCCTGGTGGTCACAGTGACAGCCTCCCTGTGTGGGATGACAGGTCACAAAGACAGACAGGACACAGGGAATGATCTCTCCCCTCAGTGCCCACAGCATCCCCAAATCCCATCCTTTCACCTGCAGCCCCAAATCCTGGGCAGACTGAGCAGCTCCTGCAATTATCCCAAAGGGTTTGTGGCAGGCAGGGGGTTCCCTGTCCATTTTCCTTTCAGTGCTTTTGTTTATTCCTCATCAGGCACTCAGATTTCAGGGAGGCAGCAGAGTTCAGCAGAGCTCAGGGCAGTTTCTGTTCCCTCCATGTGGAATTTTGCACAGCCAGGTTCCCTGGGAGGGCTGGGCAGAGCTGGAGGAAACAGAGAATCACAGAATGCTTTGGGTTGGAAGGGACCTTAGAGCTCAGCTCTGCCACCATCCCAAATTATGGGATGCCATGGTGATGGCATGGGCACCTTCCACTATCCCAGGTTATTCCAAGCCCTGTCCAGCCTGGACATTTGTCACATTTTGGGATCTAAGGCCTTACTGAGCACCCAAAGGTCTCAATTCCAGCTGTACCTGGCTGTTACCCCCTCAGTCCTTTCTGTCAGGTGTCTGTGAAATGTCCTCGTGTGAGTGTTTCTGTCTGCTCTCATCCCTCTGGAAACATCCCTGTGTCCATCCCTTTATTGTGATCCATCTTGGCTGCAATTGTCCCAAAAAGCTCCACTGGAGAGAGGCTGCAAATGTGACCTGCTGCCTGTGCTGCTCTCTCTGCTCTCCAGTGGGGTTGTTTCCTCTGCCTGGAACAACCCAAGCTGAGCTGCTGCCAATCCCTGTGACCCTTGGACATAACACCTCTCCCTTGTTCTGCTGGGCTCAGAGAGGAAAATCTTGATTTCCCATCATATCTATGCAAAGCAGTTAAAAAAACCTCCCCCATCTGATCTGGTAGGATTTTACATTTCCTTGGTCAAAGTGATAAATACCTCCCTCAAGGTCAGGACAGCAGCAAAAGCAGCTCAGATTCAGAAAGTAACAAGGAGCAAGGACAAAAAAAAATCAAAATGCACTGGAAAAAGCTGCCCTGGGCAGCCCCTTCCATGCTCTGGGCCAATTTTCCCTGGTACTGGGGTGATAAAACTGCTTCTTGTTCTTCTGCTTCTCTCTTTGTCCTTGTTTATGTCCCCCAGTTGAGTTTGTTACAGATGTTATTGATGAGATCCTCGGTGAGGCTGCAGAAAAGTTATTGGAGATCGTGCAGGGGTTTTTTGTGAGATTTAGAAGCACTGAGAGAGAAGTTGTCAGTGCCTGTTATAGGAACACAGCTGACTGAAACACCTCAGGCGTCAGAAGAATTGTTTTCAACTTGGAACTCAAACCTTCCCCCACAATCATCCTTGGAGGCTGCAGGATGTGCCTGGAAGGAGAAGGAAAAGCTCCTTTTTATCTTTTTCCCTACATTAACAACTCCTTGGTGTGGTGAGGATGATCCTTGGTGGGAGTTATGGCTGCAGTGCTACAAGAGATGTCTTGGACAGAGGTTCCAGCAGCAGGAACCGGGGGCTGCCCCATTTCCCAAAGCAGAAACCCTTCAGTTTTGAGGAATGCTGTCAAAGCACCAGTGGGAACAGCCAGCTTGGAACAGGCTTCCAGCTGGAAAGGCAATCAGGATGATCAGAGCTTCGTTAGCAGCGTGACTCCAGGATTAATTGCCGAGTGGATTGGTGGTGCTTTGCTGTGCCCCGCGAATTCCACGAGCTCTTCTGCAGCAGGAATGGACTCCAAGGCTGGGCAGCATTTCTGGCTTGGATCCAAAGGGAAGGAGAGAAATCTGGAAAGAGAGGGAGGCTTTCCCTTTTTTCCAGTTAAACCCCAGGGTAAAAGAGCAAAGAGGCACACGTGTGTGTGTGTGTGTGTGCTCTGTATTCCAAGGGCCCATTCCAGCAGCAGGACACTGGAGCCAGCACCCCCAAAGGCTTCTCCAGACACCTTCACTGGGAGTTTTCCTTAAGATTTCAGGGATTTCTGAGTTGAAGCTGCTCCTCCACCCTCATTCCTTCCACCCAGGAGCAGGGAGGGGCCGGAGCCGCCGCCGTGGTGCCGATGGCAGCGCCATTTCCAGAGCTATCAACAGTCTGATTGTCATAGCTCTTGGAATGGTACTGCCATAAGCACTGGACTGCCAGCAGCTGGGCTTGGGAGGGCCTGGCCCACCTGGAATCCCCTCCCTTGGGATGAAGCCTGGCCCTGGAGGATGGATGAAAGCTGGCCCTCGTGAATCTCCAACAATCGCCACAAATCCCTGGTGCATCCAGACCTCCCTGCATGGGCCAAGAAGATGCAGGAAATTCATGGAAATGTTGGGAGCAAAGCAGTCAGGCCCTGCTTGTCTGTCTTTGGGAAGGTTTGGGTGAGTGGGAATGATGTGCTCGTCCTAAGCAGCCCATCCTTGGGGTTGTGGAACTCCTGTGCTTTGTGTATTCCTGAAGGAATCCCAGCTGGAGAGAAGATCCTGGTGATAAAATCATCACAGGTGGAGCTGTCAAGCAGAACAGGAGCAGCAGGAGCCTCTGGAGCTCCATGGTGACAGGACAGTCCCTGCCTTTGCTCCAAGAGTTTTCCTGCATTGTTCTGTATTTTGCCATCCCAGCTTCTTTTTGGCAGAGGAGGAGACCCAGCAGCTGCAAAGGAATCAGCGTGGATGTGCCAAGGTCCCAGGGGAGGGGAATGCCCTGACAAACAGGGAGATCATTTCCTGCTGGAATTCCCATTCCATGGGCAGCTGATCCCTTTTGGGGGCTGGCTCAGACCCTGGGGGTGCAGAGAGGGGCCAGGGCACACAGGGTAGAGCTTTTGGAATGAGAACAAGCTGTCAAATCCCAGATCCCTCTGTCTCCCATGAGCCTAATTCCTGCTCCAGAAGATCCCCCAGGGATCTGAGAGCCCCAGCAAGGGGAAATGTGTTCCTGACTCATATTGTGAAGTATCAGGGATAGATTCTGGTCACTGAAGAGTCCAGGCATTTGTGACAAACCCACAGGTTACTTGGCCAGCCCTCTGGAGACATTCTAAGAACTAATTAATTCTTTCAGTTTCTGGATTAAACTCTTGTGCAAAACGTCCCATCAAGCAGAGGCCATTATATGGTGTGTTAGTGTAATTAAATCAAGAGAGAGCTGAGCTCCAGAGATGCCCACAACACTTAATTAAGATTAATTAAGCAACATGAATTACAGCTGGAGAGGATGAAAGGGAGCCATTCAGAACTGGCTCAGCCAAGGGGTGGGATGCTGGATTCAGGAATTGTTTTCAGAAGCAGCTTCCCCAGCCAGGTTTATTTAAAGGGGTTGGGTTCAGCCCCATTCTCCTGGCCAAACCCAGGGATCCCCTGCACCTGGGAGAGGGAAGGCCTGGATTTCTGGAGGCTCAGTAGCACAGATAAAACTCTGCCAAAATAAACATAAGATTTCCTTCACTCCCTCTCTGAGGCTGCAGTGTGATCTTCATTCCTTGGAATCACAGAATCCCAGAATGCTTTGGGTTCAAAGGGACCTTAAACCTCATCCAGCTCCAACCCCAAACCACCTTCCACCATCCCAGGCTGCTCCAAGCCCATCCAACCTGGCCTTGCACACTTCCAGGGATCCAGGGGCAGCCACAGCTTCTCTGGACACCCTGTGCCAGATCCTTCCCAGCCAGGAATTCCTCCCAAAAATCCAACCTAAATTTATTCTCAGTCTGAAGCCATTTGCTAAATTATTGGGCAAAGCACATCTTTGCTTGCCTCAACAGAACACAAAGAAGCGTGGTACAAAATTGAATTTATTTTTTGAGACCCCTTATTGTTGTAGGAGAGCCCAAACTTCAGTCAGTTACATTGGGAACTTGATGGGTGAAAAGCAATTTTCTGTTCCATTTGCCACACGTATCACTGCTTTGCTTTTCCTCAGGAAGGGACAGACATAAATCTGAGCAGATTTTATTTACCAAAGCAGGAACTGGGGCAGAGATTTATGGGCTGTGTCATCTCCTCTGGAGCAGAAAATAGCCAGGCCCAGGGGCAACCAAGGGATGGCACAACCTTCAGAAGTTTGAATTTGTTTGCTCTGCACAGCAAATTTGAAGGCAATGTATAAAGGTCTCACAGGTGGCCCTGAAAGACTCTCAGATGTGAAGAAAAAGCAGAAGGAAACACAAAATGACAGAAATAAGCTCGTGTTAACAGCAGGGATATGGAAATGAAGGGTTCACACACACAGGTGTTTGAATGGCCCTGGTTACCTCCTCCTGTGCTTAAAATCAATTCATTGATCAGTGGAACTCTTCATGTCCCAATCTACAGGGAATTCCCCAAAGGAATGATCTCAAAAGGAGTTGTGAAGAGCTGGTTTTACTCTGCATAAAAAAAACCCCAAAAAACAAACACAAACCCATCAGAGAATAAATAAACATCTGCTTGATTATGGTCCCTTGGTTTTTGGGTTCCCCTCATCCTCCCCACAAAATAAGCTGTGTCTTATATTCAGATTTCTGCCTCTCCTCACCCTGGGCATGGCACATTCCAATGTTGAGCCTGGCATTTTTCTTTTGGGCACCTTCAGGAGATTTGGGGCTCTGCTCATTAGGATGCTCAGAGGGAAAAAAATAAAGGTTTTCCTCAAGTTTTTGTTTCCAGAGAAGTTCAGAGAGTCCCTGAAATCCCAGAGGGAGCAGAGCCTGGCATCACCTGCACAGATCCTCACAGACACCCAGGAACAGCTCCTGGAGAGGATGAGGTGGGAAAAACAGCACCAGCACAGGAGCTTTGGGGACAGAGTGACAGGAATTGGGGACTGAGCAGCCTCTGAGTCACAGGAAAATGAAACAGCAGCTCCTGTCCCCCCTCGTGAGGAGGATGTGACCTTGCTGGGAGAGAGCTCCTGGCAGGGAAGGGGATGAGCAAGGGGAGCATCATCCTTCCTGAGGAACAGGGGAAGGAACACAGGCAATATGTGCTCCTTGGCTGGGAATCTCTGAACAAGCTGAAAACGGAGAGAAAATGCCCAGGAGAGTGAGGCAGGGAAGGAATTGTGCTGGTTTAAGGAGCACAGGGGGTCTGAAATCCCAGCCTGCACTGATCAAACCAAGGCTTTTGGAGAGAATCTGGAGCTTTTATTCAAATGAAGCACCCACTGCCAGTGTCCCCATCTGTGGTGTGACATTTCCTCCTGATAAAAGGCTCACAAAGGATGAGGAGTGGGGAGCACAGCCCACAATTAATTAATATTGTTCACAATGTGGCTTTGGATGAAACTTGCCAAATTCACACCCAGTGGGTTGCAAGGGAGAAAGTCCAAAGGCAGGAATGTGCTGCTTTAATCACATCATAGAAATATTCATTGGAAAATCTGCATAAAGAAGGAAAGGGGAGAAGAAACTCACTCTGAACACAACACGGTGGAACCCGGTGTTTGCTCTCTCAGCAGGATGGAGACCTGAGGAAAGGCAGCCAAATAAACTTAAATTAGAGTTGATAACATTTACCAAGCTTAATCTACAACAGCTCCTAGCTGAGATGTTAAAGGCATCACAAGGATATTTATTATTAATTTTAAATGGGTTTTTTCCTTATTAAATTTAACAGGTTTTAAATTGACTCTTATTTAACCGGTATTTTGTCATTTAATTTTTATATCATTACTCCATTACCAGAAAATACAATTTTCAGCCCTTAAATCAGATACCTTAAGGTAACCACAGCTTCCCAACACCACCTTGGGGCCGTGCAGAAGTTCTCAGGACACAAAATTTCGGATTTTGCGTGGCCAGAAGGCAGGAGGGGCTGGATGAGCCATTCCCTGGGGAGCAGAACTCTTCCTGCAGGGTGGGAGGGAGACCCAGCTGCTGTGAGGGAGTTGGTGCCATTTGCTCCTGAGAGAGGAACCAAAGGAGTGACAGGAACAATGTGCACACGCCAGACTTTTGTTACCAAACACGTGATGCTGGGGAGAAAATCTGCTTGGGACACCTAAAAAAAAAAACAACAAAGGCTCTGCTGTTCACACACAAAGGAGGGAAGGAGGGGGAGATTTTCACGAGCTGTAATTCCATTTTCCACTGGATATTGCAGTGGGGAAAAGCCACCCATTGCCAGAGGGAGAGGGTTGGGAAACACTGGAAGGGAGATTTGGGTCCTCATCCCTGGGGGTGCCCAAGGAATTCCTGGAGGTGACACTCAGAGCTCTGGGCTGGGCACAAGGTGGGACTGGATGGGCTGGGAGGATTTTTCCAACCTGAAATTCTGGGATTCTCCCACTGTGGCACATTTGAAACCTGCCAAACTCCACTGAACAGCTCCAAATTTTGCCTCAGTTTCACTCCACAGCTTGAACAAATATATAGTTTTTTTTCCTCCAGCAGATAAAAGATTTAATTATGCCACTGGTGAGACCTCCATTTAAAAAAAAAAATTAAAAAGAAAAAAATCATCGTTATCTTCCATTTGAATGTTATTAATTGATCCTGCTTGTGTTTCATTAATTGAAACACTTAAACCCAGCAGCCCATTCTGAGCCATCCCATCTGGGGGTGGTTGGGAGCTGCTCTTAATGGGCTGCTCTGGGCTTCTGATGTGTCTGAGCACTTCCAAGTGCTCTCCTCATTAGCAGATTTGGGGCTCTTATGACTGTTGCATTAATTACAGTGCAAAAAACAGAACTGGAGGCCAAAATCTGGAGCTAATTAGAGCCTCTAATGGAGTGCCAAGCTTTGCATTAACAAGAGAGAAATGGAAATGGGGAATTAATGGGAGAAAAAGGGGAAAGGGCTCCTCTTCCCCACACGCCCCTGAGTGGCCTCTCTCATTTGTTTACTTGTTTACCCTGGTTTATAATTAGCAAATGCATTTCACTCACTGCAAACAAGGAGCTCTTCCTTCGCTGATTTGGAGATTTGCTTCATTTCTCCCCTCAGGTGCCCAAATTGCCGTTTCTGGTGTGGAAACATCGACTTCTGCAAACATTTAAACATCACAAATCTATAGGAGAAGAGCTCAGCAGCTCTGGGCCATCCCCACCCTCGTGGTGGCTGTGTGGATCCATCAGAAATCCCAAATTGTTCACAATACCCAAATCCCAAGGTTTTGAGCTGAAGCTGAGCAAAACATCCCGCAGTGGGAAATAGGGGTCTCCTACAACAACATTTACTTCACACATTTAACCCTTTGAATGTGTTTTTTTTCCCCTGCACACACATTCCAGCTCCCTCAGGTGTATTCCTCTCTCAGACCTACCTGGCTGCTCTCTCTTGAAGCCTCCAGCCCTCCCAGGGAGGGTCCCAGAGCTGTTTTTTCCTTGCATTGTGGGATAAATCCTTGGGGTGGGAGCTGGGGCACCCCAGGCGTGTTCCTGCAGGGGAAGCAGCTGAATTCGGGGTGCAGAGGAGCCTTTTCTCTGAAACTTGCTCCCCACAGGAACTAAGAGCTGAGAAATTCAGCGTATTTTCAGTGAGGTGAGAACAAAGCAGGGCTGTAAAATCCCAGCTTTTATCCCACATTAAATCCGTGCCCTACAACTGACAGGCAGCTCTGAACTTCCACTGGAAGGGAAAAGCTGCAGGGTATGGAAAAATCCCCACGGAACACAAAAGCCCGGCAGCAGAGGATGCCCTGAACAGATTCCTGGAGATGCTGGGAATATTTTTGGGATGATGTGGCCGTACCTGAGCGAGTCACAAGCTGTCACTGCCCCTGCCACAAATGCTCTTGGTCCCTGTCCTACCAGTCCTCTTTCCCCACAGGGTAAACAGCTGGAAGTGTTGAACTCACTGCCAGAGGCTTCAGACAGACCCTTTGACATGCCGGGACACCTTAATGACTCCTCTTTAGCTTAATGAACCTCTAACAGTCGGCACCGCCTGCTCTTGCTGCTCTTGCTCCACTCTGGGACGGCCGCAGCACACGGAGGAAGGTTTGGATGCTTGGATGTTCCAGTCCGTGTCCATGGCATGGAGCAGGGGCTCTCCTCTCTGTGTCCCGTCTGTGGCAGAGCCTTTGGCATTCCCGAGCTCTCCCGGGAATGTGGGATTGTGTTTCACTCTGTCCCTGTCTGCCTCGTTCCATCCAACCCCAGCTCTGTGATCGCTTCGTGGCCGTCTCTCGTTGGAGTCTGTTCAGTGTCAGGTGCAAAATGTCTCTCCTCGTTTCTGACATCCAGTCTGTAACTCCTTGGGAGCAGGTTTTTAAAATTCCTGATCCTTAGTTAAAGTGCTGGAGTTCCACGGGATGTTTGAGGGAAATCTCTGCACAGTCAGGGCTGGGAGCCAGCATCCAGCCTGGGAGATTCCTGCAGGAGCATCCAGCAAGGCAGTGCTCAATCCCAAACTCACCTCAGACACCTGAAACCCAGCAGCTCCTTGGTTTTCAGGGATTGCTTTGACTGCTCCAAACTGAGGATTTCATTCCCTGTCACACTCACATTTTTAATGTGGGATCTGGAGATCTGGAAGAATCACTCTCTTAAATACACTTTGGGGTTTGCAAGCTCTTATTTTCCACAGGTTTGGCATTGGACCTGGCACTGACAGGAGTTTGTGTTTCCCTCCCAGGTACACGGTTTTACACAATGGGCACCACCAGGAGCAAGAGAAGCTTCCCATCCACACCGACCCTGAGTCCCAGGAGTCCTGTTTCTAATCCTGGCCCCAGAAGAGGAAGAACAGAGGCCTTTTAGGATATCCCAAGGATTCACCAACAGCAGGACTCGAAAATTCATCCACCTGCATCGTCCTGGAGCCTCCTGCAGT
This sequence comes from Pycnonotus jocosus, assembly GCA_013400435.1. Classification (NCBI taxonomy): domain Eukaryota; kingdom Metazoa; phylum Chordata; class Aves; order Passeriformes; family Pycnonotidae; genus Pycnonotus; species Pycnonotus jocosus. The sequence goes on from VWYP01012334.1 coordinate 15,514, forward strand.
GAATTCCCAGGAATGGGCAGCGGTGGGAGCTGGGTGGGAGGGTCAGGGCTGTTGTCCCTGTCCCTGCAGGAGCACGGCTGTGCCAGAGGCTTTCCTGGCAAAATCAGGACACAAACCAGCTCCAAACCACCCGTGCAGGGACTCCTGCTGCTCCTTTCCTTTCCAGCCACCCTCTGCTGAGCTCAGCCCCTGCTCTGGGGGTCACAAGGTGTGGCTGGAGCCCAGCAGGGTGGGACTGAGCTGCTCCATCCCTGCTGGCTCCTGCCTGGACACTGCCAGGGGAGGAGCAGCTCCAGGTTTTCTCCAGGAAAACAAGAGGAAATGTTTGGTGCCCTTTGGTTGCAGCCCCTGGGCCAGGCCAGCACCAGCTGCTGCTTCACCCACCCTGCCCTGCCAATGGAATCCTGGCCAAGGAGGATTCCAAGGAGGATTCCAAGGAGGAATCCCTGCAGGGAGCTGCAGTGGGACCAGCCCAGAGCCAGGGCCCTGCTCTGCCATTCCCAGGGGATGGGACGTGGCCCTGGAGCCCAGAGCTGTCCCCAATCCTCCCCTGAGCAAACTTTGGGCACCCTGAGGCAGCAGCAGCCAGGGCCAGCCTGCAGTGGATCACTAAGTGCCATCTTGGAAAACAAACCATCCCAACCCTTTTCTAGCTACATTTGGAAAGGAGACTTCTACTCACCTCCACCACCTTTATTTTTCTATTTGTTGCTGCTCTCTTCCAGTTGAGGCAAGAAGTTTTCCAGCCTTTCCAGTCTCTCCATTTGCAGAGGTCTCCATCCTCAGCTGCTCCCTGCATGTCGATGTTGCCACGTTCCTCGTGAGCTGCTTCCCCCTTTTTGCATGGAAAGGGTGGGCAAGGCTCTGAACTCCACAAATTTGGGAAAAGGATTTTCATGCAGGATCGACCCTTGACTCTTTTTGGATGAAGATCTTCCCCAGAGATGCCACCCTGAGCCTAGAAAATAAGAATGTACTTTGTCAAATCGTGTAACCATGTACAGATATTTTTAATGTACAAAGGAAAGCTGACATTATTTATTATTATTTTTTATCAGGAACATGTGGTTTTTTCATTAAAAGCTTCTAGACCAAGGAGCTTAACATTCTATGTATTATTATTATTTAGTAATATTTCTGTTGCTATGTGACAGGTATTTACTGTAAACAGACAAATCCTGCTCGGAACAAACAAAAACGTTGCTCAGTAGGAGAAATATTGTGCATGAAAAGAACAAGTGGCTCCCTGGCCACGGTGTCTGACTTCTTTAAATACTTCTTCCACTGCTAAAGCTTCACATCCTTCTCCTTTAGGATTCAGAAAGACACTGGGCAGAACCAGCCCCAGCTGGAAGACCAAAGTAGAAAATTGCTGGAAAGACACCAATTATTGATATTTGTGGTGGAAGGTGCTCCTGGTTCATCATTGGGACCTGCCTGGCAATGATCTGTTTTTAGAGGGTTTTATTTCAAAAAAAACATCATTCGACTTTACTCCTGACACAACAGTGAGGGGAAAAAAAGCCATTATTGAAAGTTTGGAAAAAATCCATCCAGGGCTGCTTCAGTCCTGTGATCCTCTCCTTCTGTGGATAAAGAAACCCTAAAATAAAGCTTTTCTCTGTCCCCACTGAAGGGCATCAAAACTTGGTGTGAAATTTCCTGGAGTGATGTGGAACCAGCAGCACTGGGAAGCCACAGGGAGGGGCTCTTTGGTTCTGCTTTGTCCTTCAGGTGTTGTTTTCTCCTTTATTTTTATGTGCATTGGGAAAAGATCTCTTTTTTAATTTCAAAGAAACTCCCAGTTTCCCCAGGGGCAACATTCCCAAGGCTCTGTCAACAGGGGCAGAGGCTCACCAGGCAAAATGGTCAACAGCTCTCACTGGGAAAGGCTCCTCTTCCAACTGGATGGAATTCCCAACATGAAATATCCACGTCCTGGCCCTCCCTGGGCTCAGCAAACCTGTCAGGAATCACCTGGCAGCTCCTCCTTAATCAATCAACGATCCCAAATTGATCACTGATCGTTAATCAAAGTTTCTGTGAACGCAGGAGTGCCACTGTGCAGGATTTCCCTGGAAAGGAGGGTGTCTCATGGAAAGGCCCCACTCTGGATTTCCCTGGCTGCTCCTGTAGCCTCCCAGTTCAGCTTTTGCCCATCTTGCCTGGTGGTGCCAGTCCTTGCCTGTGCTCAGTGATGTGTGATGTTCCTAAAAATAAAAACTCCTCTCTGGCCGTGGCAGTGAACTCCAGCTCGGGCTCATTTCTGGAGCTGTTTGCACTCAAACCCCGGGCTGGGGGCAGCTGAAACCTCCCTGCTGCCCCACAGGAGCCTCCAGAGCTGTTCAGGGAGGGGGAATCTGCCCCTCTTTGCTTTTCCTACAACTCCCTGACAGGAGGGGACAGCCAGGGGGGATTTGGGATCTTATCCCAGGGAACAAGGACAGGAGGAGAAGGAGGTGCTGGGCCAGGGGAGGCTCAGCTTGGACAGCAGCAGGAATTTCCCCATGGAAAGGGTGCTCAGGCACTGGAACTTCCCAGGGAGCTGTGCAGAGCCACAAGGCCCCCCCGAGCCTCCTTTTCTCCAGGCTGAGCCCCTTGCCCAGCTCCCTCAGCCTTTCCTGAAGCTCCAGGTCCCTCCTGGACACCCCTCGAGGTCCCTCAGCAGTGCCAGCACAGGGGACAGTCCCTGCCCTGCTCCTGACTGTCCCCAGCTCACAGAAACTCTGCCCTCTTCAGCTCCATTCATTCCCAGTTGTGATTTATTCACAGTCCAGGAGCCCCCACCTGGTCCTGGCCCTTTACCTGGAGGATTCCCAGGACCCTGTGGAGCTGCTGATGGGATCAGAGGCACCCAAAGGGATTCATTTGTGAGAAATGAAAACCAAGGGGCACCTGGATGTTGAGCAGGGTGGATCCCTCACTCCAGGGACACTTTCTGGGCAGACTCTGCTCCTCCAGGGGTGTCTGTTCCACCTTAGGACACTCCAGGGGGGACAGACATTGGGAATGTGTCACTGGAAAGGTGATGCTCACCTTGCCTCTGCCACAAAACAGCTTTGATTTTACCTCCTGTGCTCCTCCTGTCCCCTGCAGGGATCCCAGGCTCTGTGAACACTCAGCAAGGCTGTGTTTAGCTCTATCAAAGCATTTCTGCATTTCCAAATCCCTCTCAGTTCAGGGATTACTAACAGAAATCTGCAGCTCATCCCAGCCCCAGATCGGTGGAATTCAGCCCCAGCTGCCTCTGCTCAGCAAAGAGGGAGAATCAGGAGGAATTTAAGGCACTTCTTTGTGTCAGCCTGACTTACCAACGTGCACAGAAGCAGCCAATGGGGCCCAGATCGTGTCCAGCTCGTTCCCAGCATAGCTGAAAAGCAGAGAGCAGCTCCAGCCAAGTGCTGGGCTGGGAGCAGGCAGCCCACACAGACTGAGTCATTCCCACCCAATTCTGGGAGTGCTGAAGCCAAGGGGAGCATTTCCATTCTGTACCTGGCAGCTGGGAACTCTTCCCCAGGTCAGGATCCCCTTTTCCTGCACATTTCAGCTCCTGAGCCATCCCAGGAACTCCCAGGGAAAAAATCCCAGGCCAAAAGGCAAGAAATCTGCTGCTTTCTTATAAAACCAACTCAATAAAAATATACCAAAGCTTTTAGTTCACTCAGTTTTTGTATAAATCTTGCAGAATAAATCCCATTGATCTGCTGTCAACACCCAGTGACTACTGAGGAGCTCACAGGGCCAAGGTGTCCCTGCCACACCCTCACAGGGGGTGAAGTTGGAATTGCTTCACTGGGAACTGAAAGTGGAAATGCTGGGCAAGGGGAGGCTGCAGCTCCTCCTCACACCCTGAACAGCCTGGAGAGAGCAGGGGCAACATTCCTGTCTCCATCAACTCCTTACAGCTTCTCCTCAAACTAAAACACTTCCAAAATCCTCTCCTTTTTGCAACCCAAGCACTTACTTTGCCTTTCTCCTAAATGAGAGGGAAGAGCAGCCCCCAGCCCAGCGAGCACGAGGCTTTGTGCCCCCTCTGCTGTGCCCAAACACACTCTGGCCTCTCTCTGTTTACCCTCTGGACTGTTTGGATGACATTTCCCAGGCACCTGAGCCTCTCCCAGCTGGGATCTCTGCATCCTCTTCCAGGAGGAGCTGTGGGAAAAGCTCATCTCAGCCTCTCTTCCCAATTAGTGCAATCCCCTCCTGCCTTTTACAGCTGAACCGGACCTGAAGTGCTCATTTTAACTCAGGGGCTGTCAGAGGAGACCCCTGTGACCGTGACCTGCACAGAGGGACAGAAATCCAACCAAGACTTCACTTACCCCACGGTGCTGAGGCAGAGCTGACCCAGGGAAGGAATTCCTGCTCCATTTTTTCCCCAAAGCAGCATCCAGGAGGGCAGCAGGGCACGGAGGTGATGCAATCACACTTTCCTCGATGATCATCCCTTTACCCTGCAGGTTAAACGTTTGCCAGGCTGCCTTTCCTGTGGTGCCCAGATGCAAATATCCCGGTTTTAGGGGGCTGTGGATGGATCCCAGATTGTCCCCACAGGAATAGGGCAGAGCTGAGAGGCCCAGCTGGAATTCCCTGGGCTGCAGGAAGGTGGGAAGGGCAGGATCAGTGTCCCCAGGAAGGGGGAAAGGGCAGGATCAGTGTCACTGACACCCCAGGAAGGGCAGGATCAGTGTCCCCAGGAAGGGGGGAAGGACAGGATCAGTGTCCCCTCACCTGCAGCTCCTCCTGCCCCACACCAGGCACAGAAACATCCAGGATGCTCCAAGGAAATCGAACTGGGCAGAGCCAGGGAAACCCTCCCTTGCCACAGGGATTGGATAAAAGTACCCAAAACAGGCAGGAAATGGAGAGAGGAGAAAACCCAGACCCAAAAGATCAAATCCCCATCAGATCTCAGCTCCTCCCTCCCCTCCAGCCCTCAGGGGATGGATTCAGGCTCTGGTGTAAAACGGGGGTCACATTTCAAAGGTGAAAATCACTGCAAGGTTCAGTCGCTCCCAGAAATACTGAATATAAACAAACACTTTATTTGTGTAAATACTTCTGCAAAAGGCTGGAGTGAGGAGATACCAGCTGGAGACGTGGTGCAATACCTCAGAAACTCAGTAACATTTTCTGGACTAAAATGGTAAATCTGACAGAATCAATGACTCAGAGGACTCGAAACACTTCTAGAAAGGGTCACAATTGTTTGGGCTGAATAGCATTGAATACATTATCTATGGTTAATTAAATATAGGAGTGATAATAAACCATTGACTGTGATCCTGCATTAAAGCAAATTTAGTGACATTCACATTCTCTGGTGTTTAGTGCTCCACCTCCAGTCAGCAGAGAGCAGGGCTGAGGAAATGCTCCCTCCCTTTAGGCACCATTCTCTTCCTCTTAGCCCATGGATTTCTAATTTCACATTATCCCAAGAATTCCCACAGAGAGGCAGAGAAAACCAACACTGGCTTTGCTGCATGGAGCAGCTTCACCTCAATTTTACAGAGCTGAACATCACAGAAATCCCCAGTAGCCACATTTTTTACCCCAAATTCAGAGAATCACCAGCAGGATGATGAACAAAATTGGATAAAACGGTCTGAACTGCACAGCTTTAACCTCAGGAAGTGTCATTTTCCAGGCTGATAACACCAATTTTAAATAAACATGGATGAGGGACCAGGCCAGAGCTGGGAATTCTCCCAAGGTCTGGCAGCCCTGGGCACGCTGAGAGTGCAACACCAAAAAGTGCATTTTACACCTGCCCTGGCAGCAAATCCCCAGCAAATCCCTGTGGGCACTGGGAGCACCTTTCAACACACAACACACACAGGTTTGGGGGCAAATAGCAGCAGGTTTTACTGACCAGATGGAAAATGTGCATTCAGGAGAGAGCACAAGGCAACCCCAGAGCTCCCTGGCTGTGGCACAGGGACCCTGGGCAGCCACCAGGCACTTCCACATCCCCTGTTCTGCCTGCCTGGAGGGAAAGCTCAGCTTCCAGCCAGCTACAAGGGGCAGATTTATCTTCGAGAGGGTGGAACCAACAATCAGCAAACTCGATTTCCACAGTACAGAATCAAATACAGCATGAACATGAAATCCAACAGTACAAAATGCTTGAGAACATTCTGCTTCCAAGGTGCTAAAAACATGGGGGTTTCCTTTCCCCCCAAAAAAATGGGTTGAATACCTCTAAAAACTACCACAGATCACCAAATTCTCCGCTTCATTTTTCTTTTTCCCTGCTTCTGGCCTTCTTTGCAACAGCTGGAGAATATTCTGACCCTTCCAAAAATGCACACAAGACACCAGGATTGTGCTCAACAGGTTTACTCACACTGGACTCTTAAATGCTCAAGAAAAAGGCACAGATTTAAAAGAGACTCTGGTGACTCTTTTGAACACAGCAAATGGAATTGTTGTTTGTAAGGAAAAGAAAAAAATACTGCTATGAATTGCATGGGCTGAAAAGTTCAAATCTTCTTCCCCGTTCCTAATTATTGGCCTTCATTAAAATGGAACTTAAATTAATTGTATAAACATATGAAATAAAGTCTCAGTATTAGGAAGTTTTTTTGTTTGTTTGTTTGTTTCCTCTATGTACAACTCTTAGTTTACAATTTGTACTTTCCATTTTACATTTAACTACATCCTCCTGGCCACAGGGAGAGCCGAGGGCGCCTCGGTGGGAAATGCTTTGCATTTTTTGGGAGGGGGAAGGGGGAAATCCTGCTTTTTCTTGGCCAGCAGTGCCAGGGGGAGGGGAGGGCAGGCTGGGGGCAGCTCTCAGATGTAGTCATCCTCCACGGGCTCCCCGTTGACATCACAGTAGTGGATGAAGATGGCCACGACCCTCTGGAACACCCCTTTCCTGACCTGGCGCAGCTCCGAGATCTCCTCGCCGATGGTCTCCATGCAGATGTCAGCTGAGAGCTGCCCCTTCCTCCTCGGGGCGTAGATGGTGGCTGGGGAGAGACAGCAAGGAGAAGGGGATGTTTCTGTCCAAAACAGTCCCCAGCCAGGCTGGTTGTGCATTCAGACTTGGCTGAAAGCCTCCCTTGGCTGGCCACCTCTAAGGAGAGTTCCCTCCTGCCTTCCTCAAAGCTTTCCACAGCTCCAGTCCTCATGTCCAAATGTCTGGGAGTGAAATGAACCCCCAGAGCATCAGAAACCCTCCCCCTGAGGCCTCTCTGACATAATTCCAGGTTATCCATTAATTAAATGTTTTATAAACAGCAATTAAGGATAAAGCAGCAGCGCCCTCTTTCATTTTCATGGTTTTAACACCGTGACTCTTTTAACATCCTGACTCTTAAACACTTATCAATGTTTGGTCATTCAGCCTTCATACTGATACAAACATCAAGTCAAGCTAAAATAAAATTAAATTACATCTGTCCAAAAGAACATTTTAAGAAGAAATTGAAAAATAAAACCAGGGAAAGGTATAGCAAAAAAATCAAGTCTCTTCTTCATCCTCTTGAGATACCTAAACTGGAGCTGGATAAGAATAACCAAACCAGGATCAATTAAAAATACCTCTAATGAAGATTCCAGGATGTTTCTAATTAAGTAATGGAAGAACTTATTTTTCTCTGCTACCAAGCAAGGTTTTATTGAGCCCCAGGCACTGCCCACCATCAAATCCTACCAGACAAACTCCTAAATAAAAAGAGCCATGTCCACAACAAATTCTAACCCACATCATCTCTGTTCCAGAGTTAACAAGTCCAGTTTTTAACTTTTATATCAAATTTCTGTCAGTTTTCTCACTTCTCTCCAGCCAACCTTAACACCAGATCTACCCAAACCAGCCTAAGGAGCAGAAAACTGAAGAAGGAAGGGAGGCATTGGCAAATAAAGGAGTTCTGTGAAGAAGCCAAGCAGTTACTCACTCCTCTCATCATCCTCAAAGTCGTATCTGGCGTAGCTGTTGGGCTCTGCTGTCCTCAGGGACCTCAGCCAGGGGAAGTCAGTGATCATGGAATAAGGAGCACCATCCACAATGCCTGGGAGAGGGACAGGGTGAGCAGGCAGGCAGGAAAACACCACCCCTGCAGCACTTTTCAAATCACTGAGCAGCACAAAGCAGCTCCTCACTCCATTCCCCCCACTGAGCTGAGTTTCTCCCCTTTCCTCACAGGGAATCTTCTCCACAGCTCTGGAATGGTGCAAAGCTGCTTCTCTCAGCAAGGGGCTGAGCAGAGCCCCCAGGTCCCCACAAACTCTCACCTTCCAGGGTGTAAATGTCTCTGCCCCAGGGGTATTTGGGGTATTTCTTCAGGTCCTCCTCAGTCCTGGTGGCCTCAGGGAAGAACTCGTATTTAATCAGCTCTCTGGGGAGAAGGAGGGAGGGGTTACAGCCAGGAAATGGGGAGGGAAGGGAGAAAAACCAAATGAGAAACCCTAACACACAACCTTCCTTTAATGAGGCTGAATCCATGGAAAAACTGCCCCAAGAGCCTGACACCAACTCAGCACCCATCCCTTCCCTTTGGAGAGCAAGCACAGCCAGCAGGGCAGGTTTAGAACTGCTGGAGGAGACACAATTCCCTGCTGCTGGGAACTTTCAGGAGCTGATACTGATTGAACATCACCTTCCACAGAAACCAACGCTATTCTTTGAGCTCAGGGCTCTCTGGGGTGGCTCAGGGCTCTCTGGGGTGGCTCAGGGCTCCCTGGGGTGGCTCAGGGCTCTCTGGGGCGCTCAGGGCTCCCTGAAGATGGCTCAGGGCTCCCTGGGGGTGGCTCAGGGCTCTCTAGGGTGGCCCAGGGCTCTCTGGGGGTGGCTCAGGGCTCTCTGGGGCGCTCAGGGCTCCCTGAAGATGGCTCAGGGCTCCCTGGGGGTGGCCCATGGCTCTCTAGGGTGTTCCAGGGCTCCCTGGGGTGCTCATACTCACTGGTTGATGTTGGCTATGGTGTCCATCCAGCTGCGCACCCGCACCTTGTTGCGCACGTTCGGGGGGTTGCTGAACTCGTGGATGATGCAGATGTGGTAGGGGTAGGGCCCACTGAAGATCTTCTGCTCCAGAGTCAGCGTGTCCACCTGGGGACAAAGCCTTGTGAGCACCACAGACACCAGGATGGGGTTGCAGAGTCAAGAGCAAACAGGTATTGAGCAAATTCCCCCAGAAATGCAGCCACGGGAGAGAATTTTAACAATGCAAATAAATACGGGACTGAGGGGAGTGAAACTCTGCCAATTTATCTTCTGGAGTGCTGGAATTGGATGGGAAATGGCCAATTTCTGATGTCTTTCCCAACTCCAATATGGAAATAAACTCCATAAAATTACAGAATGGTCTAAAGCTACATTCATTCCTCAGAATTGTTGTTATGAGGAGGGGATCAGTGATTTGGGGGTTTATTCCCATCTAATATTTTCACAGCTGTCCCTTAAGAGATGTGGTTTCAAAGCAAAGCTGATTTTATGGATTTTATGTACCATCAACCTTCCCTTGTCAGCAAACCAAGACAGGAAAGCAGGAGAGGAGCAGCACCACAGAGGGATCAAATCAAACACTCCCAACCTTCCAGATCTCAAATGAAGCCCTCATAAATCCTCCTAGGATGATTTCAACAACTCCCTAAATGTCCCTGGCTCCCAATCCCACCAGTGTCCTGCAACACTTCAGCATCAGGAGGGGCTGGAGCCTTCAGTGCCCCAAACTCTGCTGTTCCTCAATCCAACAGGAACAAGGATTAAAGGATGGGTTAAAGGATTTCAGATCTCTGTGCCATGCTCTGCTCTCACACAGCTAAAAGGAGCACCCAGGTTCTTACAGTCTGAGTTATTCAGTCTGAAATTAATTCAATCCTAGTTTAAAATATCCTCTAATGCAATGAATACTGGAAATAGGGGATTTTACTATTTAATCTATCAGAGTATCTGAAAATCCAAGCAGCAGATTCTGCTCTAAAAGCCTTGCTGGGCTTTAAAGAACCAAATTTCAGAGCTGTGCTGTTGTAACATTTCCTGCCCCAAGTGCAAACCCCTCCAGGTGTGTTCCCAGAGAATCCAGGTGCTTCTGTACCTGCTGCATGGGACGAAGGTAAATGATCCTGTTCCTCTCTGGGGGCATCCTGAGGATCTGATCCAGCACCTGATCCATGTTCAGCTTCTTGCACTGGGCGTAGTCAAAGCGATTCACAACGGGGGCATTCTCCACCTTCAAGTGTTTCAGCACACGGCACCTTGTAGCTGGAAAAGGAAATAAAAAGACCTCAGGAGCCTCCTGGCAGAGAATTTCAAAATAAAGCAAACAAGCAATGTAAGCACCAAAAGATTACATAAATATATCAGATATAGCCCAGCTCTTCTTTTTTTTTTTCTCACATTATCATCAAACTTTTCAGCTGTGACCTTGCCAGAAGTGGCCTTTTAAAAGGCCAACTTTCATCTAATAACCTTCTTCTCTCTCTGTTTCCTTTCACTGGTTTGTGAGCTGCCACAACTTCCAAAATCAGCTCAAACACAGAGGACTGGGAAGCCACACAATGGAAAATAAAATTGTTTCCTTTTTAGCAACACTGTCCATGTAATCAAAATTTCCATCAAAAATCAGTGTGTGCTCTAAGTATTCTGGAATAAAGAAATAATCCCTTTAATTCTGCTGAGGAGACAGATCTCATGTCAGAAGAAAGTGTCTTCATTTAGATGGTGCAGAAAACAATAAATGACCCAATCCAGGAGCAGTCACACCCTGGTGTGTGAAACTAATGCAACCCAAGTGTCAGCACTGAAAACTGATTTTTATCACATCAAGGAGCAGAACTATCATCCTGTCAGCTAAAAAACCTATGGGAGAGTGAAGGAATGAGAGAAAAACAAGGTACTCAAACTCATTTCATCAACTTCTAATTACTGTATTACCACTCTTCAATAAACATCTCATCTCCCTAATTGTCACATCATTTCAGCTGTTGATTTTCAGATATTAATCTTTATTAAAGCTGTTATAAGAGCCATTCAAAGTGGGAAGCAGCAATATTTGGAGTTCTAATTCATCAGTAATGCAGCTGATGAATACAAAATGAGCAGTGGCCTGACTTGAATTCTTTCAGGTTTTTCCAATAATGCCAGGAGGAGGAGGCAGCCCTGACATGAACCACATACCATGGATGAACATCATTTTGGGGCAGTCTTTCAGCACCAAATCTGTTATTCCACAGTTGGTCAATGTGATTCCCACGAGGTTTTTGGATTTCAAAGTCAGTACCTGAGGAAAATGGAAAAAAAAAAAAAGAGAAAAAATGTATGAAAGGATAAAAATGAAAGAAAAATAAATTGAATTTTACAAGATACAGGAGGATATTAATTAATGTAATAGAGCTTCAGTTCCCAACAGGTGTTTATGGTGATAAAACTGCAGGAGTGAAGGAAAAGCCTTACCTGAACATGATCATCCTCAATCACAGGGTCACTGGTACTGGTGGATTTGTCAGCTGTCCTTTTCCTCTTGGTGGTTTGCCTTGGCTTTGGCTTTGCTACTTCTGGAAACAAAAACATGGAAAAAAAAATCTTTCCTCTGCTCCATGTCAGGGTAGCTGAGAACAGCCCACGACAGCTTTTCCCACACAGGTGAATCCAAACTCCTGCCTGCCTTCCCAACAAATCTCTCCTTGCTCCAACCCCACTGGCAGCTTTGTGCTCAGAATTATTGCCAATAAATAACTTTATAGGTGAAAAGCCAGGAATGCTGAAGCTACACCACAGGGAGATGTGGAGCCAGGAAAAGGAAAGATTCATGGTTAGGTTACACTTGAATCTCTGCAGGAAACAGAACATCCTCCACAAATACAAGACCTAAAATAGCTTTAATGTTTAAATAGCAGAAATTATCTCAAACTTCTGGAAAATCTGCTCTTTGTAACTGTCACTAAGTTTTTCCTGATATTGCAAAGGATGCCCAGGTATAAAATCCTTTAATGCTCCCAAGCATTAAACATCAAATCCCTGCTTGACATAACAGATGAGTCTTTGAAAAGAAATCACCACGAGCATTATTTCCAACAGGAAGAGGGAAAAAAATGCCCTAGAATTAATTTTCTGTCATTAACAGCTCAAAATGAGAAATTATTTTACTAGAACTAAGCTTTCTTTATTAAGAAATGGGGTATTTATACAGTATGTGCACAAAGATCCCCAATTAATCACTGGTCCTAAGGTAGAAATCAGAAATTTTAAATTTAATAGCAAGACCTCTTCTTGAAAATTGAGCTGCACCTACCTGCAGAACATCTGAGGTGATTTAGGCTTTGTTAACTCTTGGGAGCATTAAATAAACTGGAAAAACACCAGGATGTGAAGTGTTTGAATCATTTCATGTTAAGAGAGGCAGGAATTTGCCCTCAATCTTCCCTACCTCCAACACTCACAGTTGTGTAAGCAGCACATTTCATCTTCCAGTTTCATTTTACCTGCCAGATATTCCCGGCAAAGAATCCTGGATATATGAGCTTGTGCCAGAGTAAGATGATTATTTTGGAAACCAAGTGTATTTGAAAGAAACAGCAACTTCTCCTCTCACATCTTTTGTTTTCTCCCTTCATTCCAGCCCTTCAGGGGTTTTATTTTATGTCAGATGAACAAAACAATAACGTGAAGCATGAAGGTGTTTTAAAAAAGGACAGTTTTCAGTAAGTTTGATCACCCTGCCTAAAACACTTGGAAGCAGAACTCAGTGCAGGTCCAAAAGCCTGGCTCAATTGGAATTATGACTTTACTGGCTGATAAAGCACCAGTTATAACCTTTCCCTTCTTGTTCAGATCTAAGTGTAGCTGCTGCCTTTGCAGGGAGGATTTTAACAGAGAGACAATTTCTGTCTCAATGAATCACAGCCCTCACAGGCAGGCAGAGCTACCAAAAAAACTGCATTTGCTTTTCAAAGGAGTAAAGTAAATACTGGTTAGGATGTACAGAGAACACAAAGAGAAAGAGCTGCAGGCAGGAAAATGTCAGTGGCACTTTCAGAGAAACCTGATTTTACCTGGTGATGGCACCTGTACTCCATCAAGCCCTGACCCTTTCAAAGCACTCAGGTTTGAAATCTCTGACTAACAACCTGCACATCAGAGCTCCCTGGGGGAGCTGCAGCTGCTCAGAGCTGGCTGCTGGCAGCACTGCAGGCACTCAGTGTGTAAATCCTACCTGGCTCTGACACCAGAGGCACGTGGGACAGCCGGCTCCTGGCCCTGGTCAGGGGTCTCCGTGGATACTCCTCCTCCTCCTCCTCCTCCTTGCAGTCCAGCTGCCAGCCCGGGGGCTGCGTGCTCTGCTCCTGCCCGCCAGCCCCACAGGCACTCCCACTAGTCCTGTCATGCCCAGGCTGTGCTGCAGCCCCAGTGCAGTGGGGCAGGGTCCTCAGTGCAAAGTCTGGCCCGTCCCTGCAGGCTGCACTGGTGGAGGGGCTCTCCCCATCAGCGTCCCCCCCGCTCGTCCTGCGCCGCGCCCGGGAGGAGCAGCGGGAGCACACGGAGCTCTCCTGGGGCTCCCTCTCGCTGGATCCATCCCTTCTGCAAGGAGAGCAGCCACACTGCCTGCATTCCTCTCCTGCTGCCGGGCTGGTGCCAGCTGAGTGGCTCTGGGCTGCCTGGGCACACTCAGGACTGGGAGAAGCAGCGCTGCAGGAGCTGGATGTCGCCGAGGATCCCGGGGCGTTGCTGCAGCTGCCGTAGGAATCCTTGCTCTTGCTCCTCTCGGGCATGTCACTGGCTGCTTTCATGTCAGCTTTGATCTGCTCGCTGGTCACCTGGCAGCCCTTCTCACAGCTGCTTTCCTCCACGGGGAACTGCTTGGCCTGGCCCCCGTGGCTGCTGCTGCATCTCTTCCGCAGGGGGGTCTTGCCTTTGCCGCTCACTGCAGGGGAGAAGGGACCATGAGAAACCTCGAATGAACCTCAGTGTTACACAGGGCAGCCCACAGGCCAAGGACAGCCTCCCCAGGAAAGGGAATTATTAGTAATTGTAGCTCTTGCTGCATCTTTGTAACATCTTGCAGCTATTTTTGCATAGATGGGCTGGAGGGTTTGTCACATAAAAATACCAAATTGTCCCAGAGCAGCTCACTGCTCACAAAGGCACAACAACATGAAAGAGAGATATCAGAATCAAAGGATATGGAATAGTTTGGGTTGGAAGGACCTTAAATCCCATCCAGTGCCACACCTGCCATGGGTAGGAACACCTTCCACTGTCCCAGGCTGCTCCAAGCCCCAATGTCCAGCCTGGCCTTGGGCACTGCCAGGGATCCAGGGGCAGCCACAGCTGCTCTGGGCACTCTGTGCCAGGGCTGCCCACCCTCACAGGGAGGGATTTTTTTCTAATATCTAATCTAGAGAGGCTTCTGTTTTCTTCAATATGAGGAATACATCTGAAGAATCAAGCAGGAACAGAGACAGGACTGAAGTTCACCTTTCAGCAGCAAAGCTCCCCCTCCTGGGTCTGGGCAGTGCTGCCAGCAGTGAGAGCAGTCTCAGCTCACAGGTGAATAAAAACCCACACAAATCATAACAAAACCTAATCCCAGAATCACTGAGGTGGGAAAAGCCCTCCCAGCCCATCCAGTCCAAGCTGTGCCCATCCCCACCTTGTCCCCAGCCCAGAGCACTGAGTGCCACCTCCAGGGATGGGCACTCCAAACCTCCCTGGACACTTCCAAGGCCTTTCCAAAGAGAAATTCCTCCTGAATGTCTGTCTCAATCCTCTCAGCTCATTACACCACCCCAAGCCTCAAATCCCCAATATTTGCAGTACAAAAGTTGATGCAAATTCTCTCCAAGCACAGATTCTTTCCCCTCTGAAAGCAGAACTGACATCCACACTGTTGAGAAATTCTGTCCACCTGGGAATCCCAAAGAGGAGCTGCAGGTTTCTGATCAGTGCAGCACCACTGTTTGTGTTTCTGTACCAGACCTGTGACTGCAGCTCAAAACATGTCCTTACACCTTCCTTCTACATCCCAAACTGAGCTAGAAATGAACCTGAACCATGGGGAAAGACTGAAGCTGAAGAAGGAATGTTGAACACCTGAAGGTTCTCTGGTTTCCACTGGATCCCTGCTCTTCTCCTCCCCATCTGAGTAACTCTGTGCAATGCTGTTGGAGATGCAGGCTCTGGGAGTGCCCATGTTTTCCTCCTCATCCTCACTGTCTGAATCATGGATGGTAATAGGAGTTGCTTTTACAACAGGTTGAATTCCACTTGGTCCTGAGAAGGAGAATATCAACAATTCATGTAAAAATTACCCAGGCATGGATTAAAGGGATGAAAAACTTTTAGCACTGCTTGAAAAACTGGTAAGGAATTAACTGGAGTCAATTTAGCCACCCATTCTGTGGGTCCCCCATTAAAATCTAACTGGGAGAAGAGCAAAATACTGCATTTGAGCATTAAAGCATTCTGGTTTGGAAGGGCAGGAGTGTCACAATGGAGTGTTACTTCATGGTGTTGGGATATTCAATAGAAAATTCTACTGTCTAGCAAAAAGTGGCAATAAAAGAAATCAAGACTTCCTTGTGTCACTAACACAAATTAAATTAACCCTGGAACAAGTTGTCCTGGCTTGAGGAAAAGCAAAACCAACCCAAGTGCTGCAGAGAAAGAACTCTGGCCATGAACACCAACAGAGCAACAGGACAAGCTCATTCAGGCCTTCTGACTTTTATTACAGAGCACAAAAATCAGGCTTTAAGGTCAAGGTATTTCCCTGCATAGGCAAAGAAAGCTCTGGGCTGTAACACAGAATAAATTCCTTCACAGAACCAAGCTGTGCCAACATCATTATTCAATATCAGACAACCCAGCTGAAGCCAAACATCCCAAACCAGATCTAACAGTGGAAAATGAATCCCTCAGGGAGATACCACAAGGTGATTTGTCCCCAAACCCAGTTACCTGCTTGCTCCTCATCCACCTCCATGGGAACAACAGCTTGGCTGGGAGCTGGCAGCTCCTCCTGGCCCTGCCCAGCAGCCTCCCCTTCCTCCTGTGCCACCTCCTCCATCTCATTCAGGGCTGCCAAGGGGAACAGGAGGTCAGGAACAGGAAACAGAATGAACAGAGCCCTCAAACACCCACAAGGAAGAAATAATAACTGCCTTGGTTCCCTTGGTGAGCCTCTGGGGTGCACAAAGCCTCTCACAGATTTGTTCCACATCTCTTTGTACCCAAAGCCCAGCCTAATTTTGGGGGTTTGGTTCACTCAGAAAAGATTAAAGCTCCACACCAGGAGCTGAAAGAACAACCAGCTTTCAATGCATATTCCTATCTTTATCAGGAGCCTATGGGAGTGGGAATGCAGATAAAATCCCCCCCAAAAAAGCTCCCCCAGGGTTACCCTCAGCCCCAATCTGCTGCTCCTCAGCAGGGTCCTCCTGGCGCAGCTCGTTCTCCTCGTTCTGCTCGTTGGGCTGCTGGTGGTTGTTGTGCTGGATGTTGGGGTTGTTGTTGTTGTTGTTCTGGTGGTTGTTGTTGTTGTCATTGTCATTGTTGGAGTTCTGATTGCTCACCAGGGCAGAGGAGACCCCAATTCCTGTGCCTGCACTTAGGCCCACACGAGCACAGCCCTGGGAACAAAGAGCAGAAATTCAGGTTTGAAAACACGGACTTGTTATCTCAACATTCCCTAAAGGCAACAGGAAAACCAAAAAAAAACCTGCTGGAATAGCACAACACTAACAGGGAAACTGTCCCTCAGATTTCCTGATTGCAGAGGGCCCTCTTCAGGCTGGCAACCCGGAACTCACATTGTTGAATTCCTCATGAAAGGGAAAGTCCTCAAGGCACTTAATTTTAATCTATTAATTGTGTTAATCTATTAATTTGCTGTGGGATCATGACATGAATACAAAGAGCAGATCTTCCCAGCACACAGCAGCCTCCAGGTACCATTAAAGGCCAAAGGAAGCAGGATTTACATTTTTCACTGCCTGCCAGCAGCTTACCAAGGAGTTGTGTTACACTCTGGGAGGGGACAACGTGAAGAAATAAATTTCCTAAGCTTTGACAGCACTTCAAAAAGGAAACACTATCCCATTTCACCCAGCAAAAATGTTATAAAAACCTCTGAGTATTGTAAAGAGAGGCCAAAGAGGGAAAAAAAAATATAAAAAGCAGCAGCACAGTGAAATGTCAGCAGAGACCTTGAGAGAATCAGTGAGTTTTACTTTTGATAGAATCTATGAGTTTTATTTTCTGGTCACACGTTCATTCCTTGCCACTATTCCCACTTGCAGAACTCTCTCCAGCATACTATGATAAATGCAACTTCAAACCAAAGAAATTTATTACCAATCTCTTCAATTAATGACAACTCTGAGAAGAATGAAATGAAAGCAAGTAAAAATCCCGGCAATGAGAAAAAGCCAAACCATTCTCTGGAATTTACCTTTGGAGGCTCTCTAAACATCTGGTCCAGAGAAATAAACTCCAAGCTTGGCAGTAACTCGATGAACTGACTGAAAGAGTCCAGCTTGATGGCGTGGCATCTCACCAGGGTCAGGTCAACCAGGCGGGTCCACCTCGAGTGGTCTGGGAACACAAGAGAGGCCTTTCCTCAGGGATTCCCACCTCACTCCTTGTTCATTAATCCCCTTTTCAGATCTGAGAGCAGCATCCTCTGCATCTCCATCCTCTTCCCAGCATCACCATGGCCCCAAAGCAAGCATCATCTACTGTACTTACTAACAACAGAACAAGCAGTACTAGAGCAGAGAAATTCTGGTTTAGCACAGAAATTCATAGAATAGCTCTGAAATTTCAAAGGTGTGCAATACCTGTGATCCAATTATTTGGGTTATGTAGATGTGGGCAGTTGTAAATGACCAGATACTTGATGAAAGAAAAAACTTCATTTACAGCTTTCATACCAATATCTGTAATAATTCCTGGGTTTTCAACCACATCAGCCAAGCCGTACCTCACCAAGTCCGTACTCGTCATTTTACCTACGAAAGAGAGGAGCAGACACAGCAGTAAATTTGCCTTTTATTGCAGGATTTTCTAACTCTTTATTGATCAGATCATTCCTTTAACAAAGCTCAGCTTTCCCAGTTTCAGAGAGTGAGGAAAATCAGATTTGGCCGGATGAGATCAGCAGCCTCAATACATGCAAAGATTAATATTCTTATCAATCGCTGAGAACACGATTGAAAACACAGCAATTTCTGTAATCCTTGTGGGGTTTTATGGATATAAAAAGTGTCATACACTGTAGTAAAAACTCATCAACGTAGCCTAGGTGAAGGGTTTCAAACTGTGGGAATTCCAGTTCAGCCATCTTCAAAGCAGAAAAAACACCATCTTTGGTCAAGGAAGGCTGGATCCGCACTTCGTGCAACCTGCAGGGAATTCAGAATTGCTCCTATCAAAATTCAGGCCAAAAACACAGGAAACACTCAAGAAAGTGCCCTGTTCTAATAAAACAGAGAATCTGGCAGGACTCATAGGGTTTTTGCACTGATTTTAGTCACAGAACACTCTTGTTATGCAAAGTTTATATGTGTATTCCTTAAACTGTGATGGTTGTTCTGTCTCTCTAGATGTCATTTCTAACATTTATTTGGAAAAAGGAGAAGCAAAGAGAGATTTGAAGGGAGATACCTTCGTGCAGCAGTTATGATGAGGTAGCCAAGATCCACTTCAAGTGCATTCTTGCAAGCTCCCAGAACTATAGTGTGCAAATTCCTAAAACCACCTGGCAAATAAAGAAAACCCTTCTTACACTCCAGCCTCACATCAAAGCCTTCAGCCCTACATGTTTTCACCAGTGTTGTCTTGACCTTTTTTAGCAAATAAAAAAAAACCCCAAATATTTCACCCAGCTCCTCCAATCCTGGTTCTGCTCATCAACAAATGCTGCTCATTAAGAGTTAATTGCAGTTGGAATATCAAAATGATACCCAATACAGAGCATATTTAGCACTATGACCACAGTTCCAAACACGCAAAAAAGAACATGCTACAGACAAAAACCCCCAAAATTTGCTAAAGCTTTAATTAATTTATTTATTTTTATTTAGGTATGAGGGATGGGGAGCTTCCCACCTGATCTCCAGCTGTCTTCTACCACGTGCTGGATGAGCCCTCCAAGAAATGGAACACGGACCAGTTCCAAGTGCTCCAGATTCCTGGCAGAAGCCAGGCCTGTCACCAGGGGAACGTACTTCAGGGAGTTTGTGGGTCCTGCACACAACAAGGCCAGAAAGACAGAGCAGATTGTTCATTTCTCCCTGAATTATCCCCTGGAAGAAACTACAACACATCCACACATACCCCTCTAGAGCAGGAAGCCAACAGAACCACACAGCACCAAGTAAGGGACAGGACAGGGAGAGATTTCTGTCCAACACCACAAATCAAACAAGGGCTGCTCTCAGAATGTGGAATTCCAAGACTTTAACAGAACCAGATTTCCTCCATGCTCTACCATCCCCTTCAGACAGGAAGAATCCCTCTTACCAGCACAGTTCCTCATGACAAAAGCACGTAAGCTGATACAAAGGAAATCTTTAAAAGGCTGTGGTTTGGTGAGTCTCACCCACTTCAAATAAAGGTGCCTCAGCATTGGGATACAAGGAATCTCAGGGACATTCACCCCTAATAATACATAAACAAAACAAACAAACATTTTAAACAAGCTTGAAACTAATCCACCGCATGACAAATTCCTGGCTTTCAAAAGGAAGCTTTTCTGTGCTTTGTGGCACCTGAGAAAAGCTGGGAACACTTGAAACACAAGTTCTTCACCTTGGTTTGTCAAGAATTCTTTAGAACTTGCCCTCTGCACCTGCTATCAAATATCCAGCTAAGACCTCCAAGATGCCACAGCCCAAACTCCCTCTCCTCCAAAGAATTACAAATCTGCAGAGTTTCAAAGCCTTTAAATCCACCTGTGTTGAAGCCAACTACTTCACCACGACCACACTCACCTACTAAGTGCAAAGTCTGAATTTTAGCTCCTATAGGAATTTTCAGCTTGTTCTCAGGAGGAATTGGAAAAGCACCATTACGATTACGAAACTTCCCTAAAATGTGGACTTGGGGCATGTATGTCCAAATAGCTTCCACCAGCTCTAAATGAGAGGTCTCAACACCCTGGATAAAAGGAAGCAAAGCAAATGCTCTAACACCAGTTCAACAACAACATCCTCTTAACCATGTAAACTACAGAATGCAAGGTTATTTCACTTTTCATTTCTAGCAAGACTGGTCTTTTTAAAAGCAGAGGGATCAGAGCTTTAATTCCTTGCTGGGCTTAAGAGCACCTGGGATTCCGGTGGTGCAACTAAAAATAGTTGTCATTAACAAACAGGGTCACAATTAACTCCTCCCTGTGCAGCCAGGCCTCAACCAAAGTCCCTGTCACAATTTTTAGCAGTGCTGAAGGAGGTTCTCTCCCAAGTCCAGCCACTCACCAGCAAATTTGGACAGGCCTGCAAAGCCTCTAAAACTCCAGGAATGCTGAAAGCTTCGTGGCCACGGACTCGGCGCCTTTCCAGATACCTGGGATGAAGACCATAAAGTTGTTCAATGTCTGGCATCTTCCTCAGCAGCGTTAGGAAGCTGGAATCAGTGAAACCTAAGACAACAACAACACATTTGGTATTGGTGTGGCAGCAGACACTCAGCTGTGAAGGGAAAGCCAAACACACTTCTCCCTTTATGTGGCAGTACAAGTTCTGTGGTGTTGAAAGATGCATTTGGTGAAGCAATAGCTTTTCTTTTCCTTCCACATTCTAGAAATCATGACCTAAATACTCCTCTGCCTCGAATTTTGCAGGTTTGCTACAGGTTTCCTTCAGAGGAGCTGCATGGCTGCAGGGCTCACTGTGCTCTCTCCCTCCTCACATGAAGCCTTGTGGGTCTATTTTTTCTGGAATTCCATTTATCAACTCCATGGCTCAAAAAAATCCCAGCTGGATCCCTTATTTCAGTTCACTATCCACCACAACCCACATTTCTCACACAAACAGGATGGTTTCTTACAGCAAAGATTTTATTCTAGTGAAAGACAGCACATAAAAAGGATTTTAACTGGGAAAGTTACTTGGTTAGGGCTAAACATCTGCTTAATAGCAGCCACAGTCAATCTCAATTTGTAACTCCTCTCATTTCCAGAATTCTCTCATTTTAGCTGTGTCCCCCACCAAATCCCAGCAGTGCAATCGAAACCCAAGAGAAATCCTGGTACTCACAGGGTTCACCCAGATTGACAAATTTATCTATTGATCTGCAGGTGACTCGAGGTGTGACATCAAAACTTATCCTTACATTGTTAAGTGCTGGCAGATGAGTTGCTCTGTCACTCCACTGTATTTTTTGCTGCCTGCATGCAAACAGCCTCTTCACAACTGGATAAACTCCCTTCCAACAATCAGACAAACACACATGGCACTGACAGGTGGCTACAGAGCACTCCCAGGCACAGAACCACAGAATGAACTGGGTTGGAAAGGACCTTTGAGATCATCAAGTCCAACCTACGACCTAATACACCAACACCCCAAATTCGTATCTACACGGGGACAGGACCTTGGCAAGGCATTCCTCAAGGCAGCCACGCAAAGGAAAGGAACATCCCAGCAATTCCAGGTTTATTGTGCCCAGGAGGGTGGCAGGGGGCTCACCTGTGGGCATGTACTCCCACCAACGCCCCGCACACAGATCCACCACCTTGACCACGCGCAGGTAGAGCGTCACCGCCTCCTTCAGCTTCCTCGACAGGCACTCCATGCACATGATGTCCTGCAAGGGCAGGTACCTGTGAGAGCACAAACAGCCCCTGCCTCAGCACAGCTGCAGCCTCAGCACAGCTGCAGCTGCCACCAAACCAGAGCCTGGCTGCAGCAGTGGGGGCATTGCCAGCACGGCAGGACGTTCGTTCACGTGGAACTGTCATTGCTCTCATTAAATGTGGAGCTGTGCTGAGCAGAGTGACTCAGCAGTGTCTGACACTGCATATGGAACAGTCACACAAATGTAATATTAAATGCGTTGTGATTTGGTTCTCTAGTTAATCATGGAATCATTGAATGGTTTGGGTTGGAAGGGACCTTAAAGCCCACCCAGTGCCACCCTTGCCATGGCAGGGACCCCTTCCACTGTCCCAGGTGGATCCAAGCCCTGTCCAGCCTGGCCTTGGGCACTGCCAGGGATCCAGGGGCAACCACAGCTGCTCTGGGCACCCTGTGCCAGGGCCTGCCCACCCTCCCAGGGAACAATTCCTTCCTTAAAGTTAATTTAAACCAACCCAAACCCTGCTGACCGAGCCATTTGCCTCAATGCATTAAATGAAGTTACTTTTGTTTTCTAGCACTTTTAAAGTTACTTTTGTTTTCTCACACTGCAAGCTCAATTTCCAAATATTTTGGAGAGCTGCTGTTCTCCAAGAACTTCTGGGTGAGGCATTTGTTTTGGATAATAGGACTGAGTCAACATCTGGGAAAAGGACTTTGCTGTAGAGGAGGTCACATCCTCATCCCAGATCCCTTCTGCAGATGCAACAATTCCCAAACAATCACCTCAATTGTGCTCTACCCAAAATGTATTTCTGCTCTAAAATCAGTATTTATAACAGAATTAAATCACTTATTTATTTCTTCTTCATTCTAACATTCATGACACTCACATAAATTAATTTTCAGTTTCCAAATGAATTTTGGAGACTGAAAAAAAAACATTTGTCAACCCTTTTTATCCACCAGCCCACTCGTGGTACATCCACCGTTTACTGTGTCACAAACAGGTACAGTCAGAGAAAACATAAAGAACTCTAAAATAACAAGCACTGAATTGATTTCTGCCAGGCTGCTCACCTAAAGATGTGGCAAAGCACTTCATGAGAGAGTTGGTTCATGTAATCTTTTGGCTCCTCAGCTTTGGTAGACTCTGCCCCTTCCCTGCTCACTGCGCTCGCTTTCACAGTTTTCCGCCGGGGCCCCATCTCTGCACCGAGTTCTGAGGGAGGAAACGGGCACAGAGTTATGAAATTCAGGGCACTGAAACACACAAGGGACAGAGCAGAGGAGGAACAGCAGTGCAGCTGCAAAAAAAACCAAGTTGTGGTTTGATCAGACAGAAGGGTTCAGACAAAACCTGAGGTTTAGCAGACAAACCGGACAGATCCTCTCAGCTGAGGGAGTGACAAAAAATCACCACAGGCTGAAGCAGAGATCAGCTCTTTTTATGGATAAAAAATCTTCAGAGATCCCACCCTGAGATCAGGACAGTCCCAGGGAGCTGTGCAGAGATCACCACCTCAGCACCAACTGCAACGTTCCAGCGCCAAACGAAAGTCCAAAGTCCGTCCAGCAGAAAAACGATTTCTTTTTCTTCTTTGAGAAAACGGGCTCCTGCTGAACACTCTCCAAAAATGCCCCACCAAAAGCCCTCAGAGCAGCTCCTCTTCGAGGTGAGAACACCAAGTAAAATATTCAGGCTGCTGAGTTGAAGATCAAAGCCACAGAAACCTTGGGAGTCACTGTTTGAAAGCAGCGTGCAGGATCCTCTGCCCCTTCCTGAACTGTGCCCATCCACACTGCAGCACACACGGGCACTGCAATTACAATGTTTCACCTAAAAACACCCACAGTCATCGTGAGAAGCCACAAACAAGCAACTAAAATAAAGGTGAACTCAATGCTAACAGAAAATCACCTTCTACAGATGCTGAGAGATCATTCCATGACTGTTTCTGGCAAAGATTTATTTTATTCTAGGACAAGAACAAGAACGAGGAGGGCAAAGCATCACCAGCTCAGTGAACCTGAGTTTAACAGGTTGGATGTCAAAATTCAGTGGATTGAGGAAAAACAACTGGGAAAAAAAAGAGCAGATTTTGGAAAAGCTTGATCTTAAAGGGGATATTCAAACAATAAATCCCCACCTTGTCCCTGTGAAGAGCAGGAAATGGATCTCTGCCCCTCTGGGCTGGGGGAATTCTCCAGCCAGGAGTGAAGACCCTGCTTTGTTGTTCTTTTTGGGGCAGGCTGGAAGGGCTCAGTTTGGGGTGATCATCCTCATAAAGCCCAAATGTAACTATTTACAGACTGAATTCCAAGGAAAACGTCGATTCCCAGTCACCTGGGATAGCTCAGCTCGAACAGAGGATGCAGCACAACCCAAAAACTTCCAGACTGGCACAGCCAAGACTGGCTACAA
Source organism: Pycnonotus jocosus (assembly GCA_013400435.1). Lineage (NCBI taxonomy): Eukaryota > Metazoa > Chordata > Aves > Passeriformes > Pycnonotidae > Pycnonotus > Pycnonotus jocosus. The sequence goes on from VWYP01012334.1 coordinate 39,683, forward strand.
TCCAGCAGGAAAGAGAAGAGCAAAAGGGCTGGGACAAAAGGCAAAAGAAATAAAAACATCAACAAGCAAAGCAGGAAAAATCCTGTGAGACACAATTCCAAAGAGCACAACCCGCCCCTGCCACGAAAGGGGAAAAGAAGGATTTGTCTCTATGAGTCTGCAGTTTCTGCACAATAAAAGCTCCTCCTGGGGTTATTTTGAACTAATGAGTGCAGCTTTAACACCTCGTTCTACATTAGCGAGCTGACCCCATTTAAAAATAAACTACAAATCTCCACAGCAAGAAGAGCTTTATCTATTCAATAAAGCAAACGGGATTTTGCGGCCCCCACCTCAATAAACTCCCGACAATGAACGTCGCATGAAACAACAGCTCGACGTGCTCTGTTCTTGATGACTAAATACCCCACGGACCTTCAAACGCTTAAAAAACCACGGGGAGACTCCTCAGAAACGAAAAATGCGGAAAAACGCGGCGACAGCAGCCAGGGACGGCCTGGCAAGCGCCGGCTACAGAGGGGCGCTCCCGAAGCGGAGGGGAAAAGGCGAGGACGCGGTGATTTGTGCTGAGATGAGCGAAGGAAAATCAGCTTTCTCCAGAGCCCCATCACCGCCCTTCACTCCTGGGGCGGCCTGTGACAGTGGGGCCGGCCCGAGCCCGCGGGGCCGACAGGCGACGGCAGCCTT
>VWYP01012334.1:40387-70970 GCA_013400435.1 Pycnonotus jocosus
CGCGGGGGAGCCCCGGCCCCGCTTCCTGCGCGGCCCCTTCCGCCAGCGCCGCCACTTCCGCTTCCGGTCCCGCGCGTCAACCGCCGCTTCCGCTTCCGCCCGGCCCCGCCCCGCCGCCATCGCGAGTGTGGCAGCGCCGGAGCGCGGGGGGCCGCTGAGGGCTCCAGGTGCCGCCGTTCGCAGGCTGGGCTCGCTCAGCACTCAGCGGGAGAGGTGAGGTTCAATAAAAGTGCTCCGACAGCGCGCGGTTACAGTCCCAGGTGTGCGGAGCCGCAGGGACACACGGGGATCACCGTGCACGGAGCAACCTCGGCTCTGGGAGGGGTCCATGGCAGGGCTGGGATGAGATGGGCTTGAAGGTGCTTCCAGCCCAAACTATTCCATGATTCCGTCATCATCCACCCTGCACATCCCCAAAATCCCACCCTGAGCATCCCTGTCCAAGCTCTCCTAGAGCTCTGGGGCTGTGCCCATTTCCTGGGGAGCCTGGACAGTGCCAGCACCCTCTGGGGGAAGAACCTTTCCCAAAATCCAACCTGACCCTGCCCTGGCACAGCTCCAGCCCTGCCCTGGGTCCTGTCATTGTCACAGAGATTGGAGCTGCCCCTCATGAGGAGCTGCAGACCCCGAGGAGTCTCCCCTCAGTCTCCTCCAGCTGCACAATCCCAGTGCCCTCAGCTGCTCCTCCATGGCCTCTCCAGACCCTTCCCCATCCCCGTGTCCCTCCTTTGGATGCTCTCTGGGAGCTTTATAAGTGATTTTTCTCGGAGAGTCTTTACCCTGGCCCCAAAAACCGTGCCTGTTTTCTACCACGTGTATTTTCAGCATTATGCAGGTCTGTGCTCAAGCCATGTTTTAATTGCTGTGTTTGGGTGGATCCCAGCAGAAATCACAATTTCCTCGACATTTTATAGTCGTGTTTGATGCAAAGCCCAAGGGATTGGGTAACAAGGCTGGTACATCCCCCAGCAGACTGTTTGTGGGGGATTTTTTATACAACTTTTGTATCCCAGGCTTTGGATTTTTACCTCTGGACTCAGCCCCTGCTCCAACACAGTTTTCTGTAATTTGGGAAATAGTTATTGGCAATGGATGCAATGAATTCTCTAGAAAGTTCACCGTGGAGGAAAAAAAGAGTAAAGATTTATTTTAATGAACAAGCACACTGAGTAGCTGAACAACATACAGGAACCAGAATTGTACAGACAGGGGTGAAAAATAAGCATTTAAAATTCAGCTACAAAACTGGGAGAATCAGAGCACTACCAGAGAAAGCTGAGCCCTTTGGGAAAAAAAAATCTGCTGAAGTTTCTGGGTAAAGGAAAGAAAACAGAGAGGAGGGGAAGAGGCTTGGGGCATTGTCAGAGGATTTGAACTTCAGCCATGGAGACAAATATCAAACGAGGGCTGGCATGAACCAACAGGAACAGTTCTGCTGCAAGTGTGGATCCCAGCTCTGGAGCAGAGAGAGGCAGCAGGGAGAGAGCAGAGCTGGGAATTGTCCCTGGGCTGGGTTTGGCACGGGCAGGGTGGAGGAAATGCAGGGAATGAGGCTGTGTGGAGCTGTTCTCAGCACTGCCAGCACAGCTCCCTCAGCACGCCCCTGCCTGCTTCATGTGCAGGGCTCCTCTGCTCCTCCTGCAAGGGAAAAATGGAACATTACACAGAGAGCTTCACACTGGGAGTGATGCCTTCAGTTCTGGCTTTGGTATTTCCCAGATCCTGCAAACACAACCTGATGCCTTCAGTTTTAGCTTTTGTATCTCCCAGATCCTGCACTGCATTGGTGCAGAACTCTGAACTTCACATAAAGTGTGAGCAAGTTCTCCTCACAGCTCAGTCACACCAAACAATCCTTTTATCCTTTTCCAGCCCCACAGCCAAGGGCACCGCTGCAGCTTCAGGCCCAAAAGATGATAAAGCACAGCAAAGTGAGGAGAGCAAACTGGGAGGGTGGGACTGCATAACCTGGAGCTGGAACTGGACAATGAACCCCAATGTGTAAATGGAGAAAAACTTATAAAAGGGTGAAAACTCCTGACTCAGGGCCCATCTTGGGTGCAGCCCTGGAAGGGCTCTTGTACTGCCCTTCCTTTGAATGTCTTTAATAAATTCCCACTTTATTCCTTTAACTCTGTTTAGCCTCTGTTCCAAGTAACCCCTTAAGGCCTCAATGTGGTGCATCAAAATCCTCTGAAAGCCTTCACCAGCAGAGGGGACTCCACAAACATCCACAGCAGATGTGAGGGCACTGATCTGCAAACAGCTTTCCTTGCAAAATCATGTATTTTGTTTTATCCATAAACCCAAGACATTTCCATGACCACTTTTGAATTTCTGTGTGGCCTGAGTTGGGTGCAGGTGCTTTGTCAGGCTTGTGCTGCTCATTGGAGTCTCCACTGTCCAACTTTACCATTTCTGCTGCAATAGGAAGCTGCTCACACAAAAATCAGGGTCATTTTTTGGTGACTAAATCTTGCAGCACCTGCAGCAAGTTCCTCACACAAATAGGAATAATTTTTTAGTGTTCAGCTTTGCAGTGTCTGCTGCAATTTCCTCACACAAACATCTGGGTCATTTTTTAGCTCCCTGCCTCAATAGGAAGTTGCTCACACAAATATCCAAGTAAATTTTTAGTGCCCAACTTCACAATTCCTGCCAGAACAGGAATTTCAGTCCTGAATATCTGGGTCATTTTTTAATTCCAGAATAGGGAGTTCTCACCCAAATATCACCATCATTTGTTTTTTTAGATCAGTCATGGGTGGGAGCAACAATTATTGTGTAAAGATAAAGCAAAGGTGCAGAGAAGTAACAACCCTTAAAAAAAACACCCCAGCACTTTTGTGGGGAGCAAATCCCAAATAACTCAGCCCATCCCAGCTTTTGGGTCCCTCAGGGGTGGTGGCAGCTCAGTACTCACAGCACAGCCTTGCAGAAGGAACATTTGTTGTTGTAGGTTTTGCCATCAGAGCCGCAGAAGGGTTGGTAGAGCCTCTCACAGTAGATGGGTCTCCCCCTCTCCAGGCTCCTGTACTCGCTGCAATCCACCTGCAACGAGGGCAGCCTTGAGTGTCACACCCCCCAGCCACAGAAATCATGAATACAAAATAGAATCAAAAATAAAAAATCGAGTTTCGGGCCATTGGGGCAGCGCAGCCAGAGAGGTGCCACAGAAATCATGAATATATTGAATTTTGGGCCTCTCTTTGGAGGCTAAGCCCCCCAAATGAAACATTTCTGCTCCAAGGTGTGAGTGGTGCTGCCTGGGATGGGCTGGGCAGGAATGGGGTCCCTGGGAAAGCACAGCCCAGTGCTGGGATATTTTATTATCTGATCACAGCAATCAGTAAATCCATGGAGAAATTCCTGCTGGTTTCTCCCAATACGGGTCCAGCTCTGTGGGAGGATGAATTTTCTCTCCCCACCACCCTGCCAGGGCTTTCCTGCTCACCCCAGGAAGGATTTTTATTCCTTGGTGCCTCATTTCTTCCAGACATTGACCCCAAAGTACTCAGAGAGAATTAAAGTCTCCAGGTACCTGATTTAGGAGCTAAAAGTCATCAAAAAAAACCTCCTATGGTCATCATCAAATAAATATATATTTTTAAAAAATCTAGGTTTCTCTGGCTTAAAATTTGTCCTTGCACAATTTCTTGCCCAGAATGCCAAACAGGTGAAAACATCTGGAATTTGTCAGGGCAACTCTGTGGAAATCCCATAGCACAAATTCAGGAACTTTCACTGAAATCTCAATAAATTGGTGGCATTTAATTAAAGTTTGGGAGGTTTTTAATTAAAATAAATTTAAAATAAAAAAAAAATTAAAATTGTTTATTTCCTGACCTAATGTTATTATATTTTTTTACCTCATAATTATACATTTTTATCAGGAACAAAGGAAATCACTCACCTCATTCTGCGGGGCAGCGTCTGCAGTGGAAACTGAATGACAAAAGAGAAAATGAAACCCCCCCAGTTAATGAACACTCAGTGCAAAGCAGGATGGCTTCACTCAGCACCAATGAATCTTTCACCTCCTGAAATGTCAACACTTTGTGCTGTTTAACAGTGCCCAGGTGTCAGAAGCTATTGAACAAGTGGATTTTGGGGCATTATTTACCTTAGGAACTTCTGTCACCTGCTGGAACAGCCTCTGCTGGAGGAGCCATTGTTCACCACAAACCCACTGATAAACCCAGGAGTCAATACTGGATTTCATGTTCATAATCCTATTTTATATTTAATGTCCAGCATGAACTGGGGTTTAATTCCTGAGTGTTAATTCCTGAGTTTGTCAAGAGCTCTGTGTGGCTGTGAGCAAACCACGTGTCCCTTTCAGATGGGTGTTTTTTTGTCAATAATGAGGATTAAAATAGGATATTAACTCTAAATAACAATGATAACACAATCTGGCTCCTAATCCCCCTTTAGGAAGTGTTTCCCTTGTTTCAATATGGATTTTCAGCTGACTGGCTCCTATTTTTACCCCATTCCTCTCCCACAGAGCCCTGTTCTCAGGTGGGGCTTCAAAGAGCTCCTCCAAACAATGCTAATTACACCTCCCACTAAGCAATCAGCTCCTTGGCGTGACTCCACGCTGCTGACACATTTCTGACTTTCTTCAGGAATGTGTTTGTCCCTCAGCTGTCCCATAATCCTCATCCTGGGGCTTCCAGACAGGGATTTCTGTGCAGAAGGAGCAGGAATCTGTTCTGGAGCAGAGCTCTAGCACTTGTTTGTTGGATTAAATTTGCAAATTTTTTTTTATCTTTAAAGCTTAAACTTACCAAATGTGTTCTGGAACAAAGCTCTAGCAATCATCTTTTGGAATAAATTGGCTTTTTTTTTTTTTTTTTAATCTTCCAAGGTTAAGCTTTCCACAAAAACTTCATTTCATAAACCTGTTCACACCCTCACATCAAATACAGTCCTTCAATATAAAGAAAATGGGCAGAAATGAAGCCCCAGGTCAAGTTTCTATCTCTGTCACCAGAGGTTTAACTGAGATTTCATTATTCTGGAATTGGATTTGATTTATTCCCCCCAAATATTCAGATTTTTTTCCTTTTTTTTTTCCCCTCTGGTAACTTTTAGGAGCCACTGTGCACAGGAGAGGGACTGCAGAAAAGGTGTGGCTCAGAAAGTGTTGATTCATGAAGTTTTCAAGCAGACAAGATAAACCAGAAAGTTCAAGGAAGAAATTTCCTGGAATTCGAATGGAAGGAAGATTTACTTCTTTTCCTGCAGTTAATGAAACACTGAATGAATTATTCCCATCACATTTCATTGAAACTGCTGGTTTTTCATAAAGATTTTGGGGTTGAGACAAATTTCAAAGCAACCTTTCCAGAGCTACTCAAAAGATTATTTTTTCATAATTTTGCATTGACCATTTTCATTATTTTGCTTCTTTAATGTTCATAATGCTTTTAAACTTCCATACTACCTGCAGAGCTGTGGAGTCTTTCAGTTATTTTAAATGCACTTATTCTTCTCTAAAAACATAGTTTTACTGCAAGTTTTAAGTAAAAATAAAATTGCCAAGTAAAGGCTGAAGAAATTCCTCCCAGATCCCTGTTTTTTAGAGCAACCCTCAAATCTCTCTGCAGCCTGGAAAAATAAGATTAAAAAGATGGGATTCCCAGCTGGTTTATGTCCCCTGCTTGGTCAGTTTGGCAGGGGAAGGACCTCACCAGCTCCCAGCTCCCTTCTCAGCTGGAAATTTAAAAAGAAATTGATAAAACCGGGTGGTTTTATCTTTTGAGTCACAGAACCCAGCTCTGAGTTACAGCCAGCAAGCAGCAGCTTCCATCCACCCCAGCCCCAGCTTTATTATGGTGCTAAAGAACAGGATTTGAAAGAGAAAAATTCCAATTTTCTCCCTCCCACCAGGTGCAGAGAACACTGAGAACCTCCCAGAGTTTGTCCAGAAGGAGAATCAAACCCCTGAGGAAGCGAGGGGAGTTACTCACGTGCCAAGCACAGAGCTGCCAGCGCCAGCAGCACCAAGGATCCCGTGACCTTCATGGCAAACACCAACCCTGGGCTGTGCCAGTGCCACCCTCGGGTCCCTGCAGTGTCCCCAGTGTGGCCATGGCCCCGTGGGAGCCCTTTATAGCCGGGAGCCGGTGATGAAATCCCCGAGCAGGTAATTAGGGAAGGAGGCACCCAGGGCAGGGTGGATGGGATGTGTCCTGTGCAGGGCTGCCCTGCTGATGGAGCGGGGATTGGTCGTGCCCAAACCCGGCCTGAACCCAGCCTAATTAACTGCCTAATTAACTGTTCCAGCCCCAGCAGCCAGGCTCTGAGTCAGGGCTGCTGCTCTGTTAGTGCCATGGGGACTGTTCCCAGGGAGGAATAATCCCACCCGGGTGTTTGCCAGAATGTTCATCCCAGGAGGGTTTGGTTCTTGTTCTTTTGGGGGTTCTGGGGCTGTTTCTGAGCTCTGCTTGTGGCCGTGCACTGAGCCCTTCAGCTGCTCTGGGAAATTGTGTTCTGCTCCAAGCCCTTCACACCCAGCCCAGAGCATCCCCCAGGGTTCCTTTTCCCTTTAAATGTCCCCAGTTTGGGATCAGATCTGATGGTTTGGGAGAGGAGCAGCAGAGACACCCCACAGCTCTGCCTGGCCAAGGCAAGAGAGGATTCCCAGCCCTGAGCATCCCCTGAGCTCCTGCCCAGCCATGGACCAGGAGGAGATTCCTTTGCCCCTCTGCTCCCATTTCCCTGTTTCCAGCACAACAGGAGGGATTCCTTAAACAAATTCTTAAATAAATTCCTTAAACAAATCCTGTATTTGCTGCCAAAAGGCAGCAATTTCTGTCCTTTATGACAGAGCCATGGGGGAGTCCCAATGGGACATTCAGGTCTGAGGCTTAACTTTCATAAATCCAAAGTAATGTGAAGTTTGGAGGTGATAAATTGGTTTCAAGCCATCCTTCCAGAATTGCCTTCTTTTCTTAGTGATTTACCATCTAAACTTGCAAAAACCTCAACAGGAAAAATCCCTGCACACCACCACAATTCCCACAATTCTCACAATTCCCAGTATTTCAGTGGTCACCTTCCCTCACTGCAGGGTAGAACAGGGATTTCTCCCCGTGCAGGATTGGGGTCAGAGATGTTTATTCCAGTCAAACAAGGGTCTGAAAGCTGCTGCAGAAAAGATTTCAATAGGTCAGGTAAGCCTTGGGCCCCTCCAACCCATCCCAAGAAGATATGAATAATTTTGTCTTTAAAGAATATCAGTAATTAATAAAGGTTTAATTCCTAATCACTTAAGAGGATGAAAAACATAAAGGCCATCAAATCCAAATTCCAGGATGGGCAAAGACCTGGTTGGAGCTGGAGGCCTTGAATTTTATTTTTTGAATGCCCTTCAGTGGTTCAGTTCTAAATGTTTTCTTTTTCCTTAATTTGGACACGTGTTCCTGTGAGGCTGAGAGGAACAAAGGCAGGGTGGGGCTGCTCTGGATCCCTCTGCTTGGGGCTGTGTGACTTTGTGTTCTGGGGAGCATTTTTGGAGAAATGCCTGGCAGGGCACATGCAGCAACTCGTGGGGAGTATTCAGGACATGTCCTGGTTGATGGACAATTATGAGCAATTAGGCAACAGCAGCAAATCCCAAAGCATCAGGAAGTTCCTCCTGATCTGAAGAGTTTTGAGCACACACAACTCTCAGGGATGTCCTGGCACTGTGGAACTGCAGCCTGACAGATCCTGATAGATCCTGCCAGGAATGAGGAAAGGGCTCCAGCCCAGAGCTCCAGTGTCCGTGGGATCTGCCTCCATCCCATCCCATCCCATCCCATCCCACCCCACTCATCCCATCCCATCCCACCCCNCCCACTCACCCCACTCATCCCATCCCACCCCACTCATCCCATCCCATCCCATCCCATCCCACCCCACTCATCCCATTCCATCCCACCCCACTGATCTCATCCCATCCCACCCCACTCATCCCATCCCATCGAACACAAACCTCTCTGCATCCTGCACAGTTCATGTAGGAAGATTTTCCAGCTCTCCACCTGAATTCCAGTCCATCATTCCCCAGGTGTCACTGGCCAGGCTGGAGCTGCTGTTCTGGGACAGTTCTGGGCTCCCTGGCAGGGAAAGGCACTGAAATGCTGGGTCAGAGCCAGTGAGGGAGCACCAAGGGTTGAGGGGGTGAAACAGGAGGAAAACTTAGGAGAAGGGGTTGGCTCCATTTGGAGAAGGAGGAAAAGCCTCCTTGGCAACAGAGGAAACAGGAGCCAGAGTGAAAGGAAGAGGGAACAGAGCAAATTGCAGGGAGAGAAATCCCAATTAGACGGGAGCAAAACAAATTTCACAACACCAGGAGTCAGCCATGGAGACAGATTATCCACAGAGATCCCTGGAGATACCGAAAATGGGGCTGCTCCAAAGGGGCCACGCAGGGTGTGGGCATCCAGGTGACCTCCGTGGGCCATTCCAATGGAACTGCTGCTGGCATTCCCACTGGGGAAGGTCAAGTGCTGCTGGCATTTTCAGGGGCCTTGGGGTGTCTTTGTCCTCATAAATTAACCTTTGACAGAGTGAACATGGGTAATAAAGCCACTATAGAGTGATTTAAGCTCCTGTGAAAAAAAAGAAGTTCATTGGAAAATAAATGTTGGGATATGTAGAGGAATGGCTGCTTCCCAAAGCTGGGTTAGTAAGGCCTAATTGCTGAATTCCTTCCAAAATTTAGGGTAAATGTGGTAAATAAATCGTTTATATCAAAGAACTGTGAGTGCAATTTTGGCCTCATCAGCAAACCCATGAATACCTGTGAGTTAATTGTGAAACTCCCCTAATTTTCTATTTTGCCATTATATCTTGTTTTTTTCCCCAAATTCTTATCCCTCCAAGTCGATCTTTTGAAGAAGAAAAAGCAATTCCACGGTGTTCCATGTGATAAAATATTAGTGTGCATTTTTTCTGAGGGCGGGAAAATGTTCCCGGTTATTATTTCTTCCAAACTTTAGACTGTTTTTAATTCTGGAGCCCTGATTGGAGCCACGGCTGCGATGCCAAAAATGCTGCAGCAGCAGATCATTAATTAAGTGCATGGGAGGATGTTCCCTGGCCGCATTCCAGAGGAGGAAGCTGCTCCCACTCACCCGTGCGGAGCCTCCCAAGCGGGGCATCCACAGAGCTGACAAAGAGCACGTGGAGAAGGGAAAAAAATAATTTATCACCAGGAGGGAGGGTCCAGCCGGGGCTGCTGCGGTCACGGTGGGATCTCACCTCCCTGCCCGGGGTGTTTTTATCCGCAGGGAGGGTCCCTGGCTCGGGGTGCCCGCCCAGGTGCAATCAAAGCTTTGAAGTCTTGCTCAAGGCGGGGTTGGAGAAGCGAGCGCTGCCTTTGCCGGGGCTGTGCCCGAGCCTTGGCTGTTTGCCTGGGCAAGGTGAGCTCCCTGGGGCACATCAAAGGAGCTTCTCTGCAGCTCTGAGGGTGTCAGGCCAGGCCTGCTGAAGGTGTCCCGTGTGTTCTTTCGGAAATTAAAAATAAACCCAGCGCGCCGTGCAAAGGCTGGAGCTGATCTTTGTTTCCCTTGGTGCCGGGAGTGGTGCCCGGTGTCCTGCGGGCAGCTCAGGGATCCTCCCTCGGTGTCATTGATGATTCTGAGCTGATTCTTCACAAAAACAAAGCATTAATGGCTTAACGCTTCCACCGAATGGGCTTTGGGCAGGACGGGTTTGAAACCGCCTGAAGATGCAATTCCCGGCTGTTCGGACTTGGCCGTTCTGTCACACCAAAGTCAATCAAAATGACATTTCAAGAAGGGTCTCGAAGTTTTTTTCACGGCTCACAACAAGGCTAGAGGACGTGCGTGGGGTTTCCCTTTATTAATAATAAAACCTTTCTAAAAGAGAAGCTACAAGGAGAGGGCCGGGAGGAAGATCAGCACGGAGAAGGGGTGGATATGAAGCATTTGGAGCTGAAATCTGTGTTCGCCCCCAGAACCCCTCGTTAAACATCAGCTTTTCCCTCGTTCTGCTCTCAGCAAGTGCCTGCCCAGCTCCAGGGGCTGAAGCTGTTGGAGAACAGCAAATCCCTACAGCGACCAATTAGTGTCTCATTAAGGACAGCGAGTATTTGTCTGTCAAGCATTCCTTGAGCAGAGCAGCACCCACAGAAAGCCCTGGGGGGGATTAGTCAGGCTCTGCTCAGAGCAGATTGAGGGAGGTGTGGTGGCAGAACCCAAAGCCAAGGGGTTGAGTGATGGCGATGAACACAAAGCTACAGGAGCTGCCCCTTCCCAGGGAACGCTTGGAAAAAGGAGCCGGTCCAGCAGAAAAATCTGGGGTTTATACAATCAACGACCCTCCTCTCTCTCAGGAATAAATTAGATCTAAAAAATTATGTCAGAAAATTATTGCTTTTGTACAGTCAACCACTCTCCTCTCTCAGGAATAAATTGGATCTAAAATTTCATGTCAGAAGCTTGGATTTTGCAATCTAAAGTTGGGGGTTTTTTGGGGAGGGGGCGAATTTTGTTCATTGTGCAGCCTGAGTGTGTGCCTTTGACATTTATCCAGAGGTTTCCAGATTATTTACAGTGCAACAAGGAGAGGAATGAAGGAAGAGAAGCCCCAGGAGTGGCTGACACATCAATGATGATGCTCTTGCATGGATGGAGTGTGTTAGGAAGGGATCTCCTATGTGTGGAGCCACCATAGTGAATATTTTTTGCTTTTTATCCAAACAGAGCTGGGAGCTTGACAATTCCCAGAGCAGGGATTCACAGGCAATTGGATCCTTGGCTTCTCTCATTTGATGGCATCCTGGCACAGAAAGGCACATTCTGAAGGCAAAGATCCATTTAGGCTTTGTCAGGATGCCAAATTGAGCTGAATATTCCAAGAATGGAGGCTGGGCTGGGCCTGAGCTCAGGAGGGGTTTCAGGGATTGGTTTTGAGGGTGCCAAGGGTCAGATCCTGAGGGTCAGGAAGGTTCTGTGACCTCTGAGCACTGAAACCAGGCAGGAACCTCAGGTGGGTTCAGTTCAGAGCTGGAGACCACAAAGGACCCCAGAATTCTCCTCCCCTGCAGGATAGGGCTCAGCAGATCCTGCTGTCACACCCTGCTCCCTCGCCTGGGTCATCCTCTGCACTTTTACAGGCTGGGAATTTGGTATTATTAATTAGGAATAATTAATTTGCCCTGCAGACATTGAGACAGAAAGAGTGTCTGATCCTCTGGTATGAAAGTGAAGGGTGAAGTTGTGAAGACACAAACCATTCTTAAAAGATCACAAATAAACCAAATTTTCTTGTTTTCAGTGCATTTATTATTAGCTCCTTTGTAAACAAGCACATAAGTTGCCTTTATAGCCAAAATAAGACATGTAAACTTAATATTAATAAATACTGACAGGACTTGTAAATAAATTATCAGCACTTTTCTGAAATATCAGATACTTCACACATTTTCAATGTTTAAATATCTTAAATTACCACCCATTGTTGAGACCGTGAAAAAAAGGAAGCATGGTTGCAATGAAAGACTTTAATGTCAGTGATTCTGTATCAGAGCTTAAGGCCTGAATCCTCAAGGATATTTCAGAGGATTTTGCCCTCCTGGCATCAGCAGCTGTGGGCACCCAGAGCTGGCACAGGGCACAGGAAACATCCCCAGGGCCCTGCACCTGCAATTCCTTCTTTATTCCACCATCCTGGAGGGTGAGGATGGACACACCACACCCAGGCAGCCAAGGCTTTCTGTGCTTGCCCAGTCCCACAGAAATAAACACAAATAAATATTAAATAAACAAAGAGCTAAGCCATTAAATAATGGAACATTCAAACAGTTCTGCCTTTCCAAATAAGTTATCCCATGCAGTGGTTTGAACAGCAACTGCCACCCAGTGGCCTTGCAAGTCAATAAATAAATACATAAATAAATAAATAAAACACTAAATAGATAGATAAATAAATAAAGAATAAATAAATAAATACTTAACAGATAAATAAATAAATATTCAATAAATAAAGGCTCAATAACAATAATAATATGCAGGACATACAATAATAGCTGCCAGCAACCTTTCAAAATCATGTTAATGTAACATGATGGATGCTGAAATTGTAACTCCAATCTGGGGAGTTTAGGAGCTGCCAAAATCAGGACCACATTCAACTGGTACCAAAAAAAAAAAAAAGGTTATGGCTTCTCAAGAATCTCAAATGGAAAATTTCCTTCTAATTGTGCTTCTGTTCTTGTGCTAATTCATTCTTTGCTCTCTCAGGAGTGCTGTGCCTCCCTCCCGGATCCCTCACTGGTTATCTGTGAAACAACATCAGAAATTGAGTTTCCATGTACATTTACAGGGGGATTCTCTGGGCTCTCCCCAGAGCAGGAGCTCTCCAGCCCAGCCTTGGTGGATCCTTACCTGCACAGCGAGGACCACTCGCTCCAGGAGGAGAGGTAGCAGCGATCCCTGGCCTGCACCCACACCTCTGCTGGCCCCGGGGCTGGCAGCTGCACCCACTGCTCCTCGGTGTCAAACTCCTGGGGACACACAGGGACAGATCCTTCAGCCAGGGGACAGGACAGAACCCACCACAGAGCACAGCCAGCGTCACTGAGCCCCCAGCCCAGTCTGGTGTCCCAAAGCCCTGGGGCTTGGGAGAGCCTGAGCTCAGCTGGGAAGCTCAGGGATCACCCAGGGAGGGGCTCTCACTGACCCAGACCCACTGAGGGGGGGTCCCAAGGAGATCCAACCACTGAGTTTTTCTAAATGACCCAAACCTACTGAATTTGGTGTTCTAAATGACAAAAAACCCTGAATTTGGTGTTCTAAATGACCCAAACCCACAGAGCTTGGTGTTCTAAATGATCCAACCCCCAAACCTAAACACTCATTAAACGAAGGGGTTCTTTGTTTATCTGAGGGGTTTTTTTCCTCTTTTTCCTTCTTTTCCCAGCGCAGGAACCCTAAAAACCAGGAGCTGCTCCTGCTCAGCGTGGTTGAAATCCCCGCTGGGGGCTGGTGGGGGCACAGGGAGCATCCCCAGCCCCAATTCCCTCCCGAAGGGGTGGAGGAGCCAAAACCAGGGACTGAGCACCGGGGGAACGGCCCCATCTGCTGGCCCGGGCTGGATCCCGTTCCCAGTGGAAACATTCCCGGGGGCTTGGATTGAATCCCCTGGAAAAGTGGGATAAGCATTCCATGTCTGCTTTTCCTCAGTGCTGCCCTGGGCTCAAGCGCTTTTCCCAGCTCTTTTCCAAGCCAGGCCGTTGTGTGTCCAAGATTGGAGATTTAACCCTATCCTAATTAATTAATTCCATGATTTAACAGGCAATTGAGGGGAAAAGACTCCACAGAGTCTCCATAGAAATGCTTCCAGGTGATTTTTTATTTCCAATTCATCTCTAAAGTCTGAGCTGCCCAGGTATGAACAATGTAAGAGGAAATTGGTGTCACAAATCCTGGGGTTCTGGGTTTGGAAATTGGGATTTTCCCACATGGGGCCCTGCACAGCCTCCTCATGGATTAGTAAACACAGCCATGCAATGCTGGACAGGATTTTCTGTCCTCAGTTGCCTCAGGGATCTTCCTGCTCATGGATCTGGGAAAGGCTTTTTCTGCCAGGATAGAATTTGTCACTTTTGGGGGCTCGGCACCATTTTTATTTTTTTTTTAAATTTTAGTCAATTATTCTTGCATACAAAACTTAAATTATTTATACTACCCAGGCAAGAAAATTGTGTCTCAAAGGTTGTGTTTTTACCTTTTTGGATCTCTTTGGGCTCTTAACTTTGACCTTGAAAGTCAAAGGGAAGTAGGAGTTTGGGGTGCTCCAGGTCCTGGGGTATGTCCAGGTCACTGTTCCATTGGAGGCCACGTAGTGACACTGGGGAGGGTCAGGCTTTACTGCAAGAGAGAACACAGAGGGAATTCATTCACATTTACAACTTCATGTCACAAATTGCTGTGTTACTGGTGAAAGTTTTATGGGAATGAGCTTTGGGAGCCTCCAGGTTAAGAGAGGAGTAGACTTGAGGTGTAATAACTGCCCTGGGTGCTTTTTATGGAAATTGAAGCACATTCCCAGACTCAGTCTGGATAAAATCCTCCTTTTTTCACCTGGAGGGTTGCAGAGGGCTCTGCTGGACACACAGGAATATCTTCAGCACTTGCTGACTGTTAATGCATTTAGGAAAACTCTGTTTCTTTAGGATGCTGCCTCATTTTCCTGTGCCCTGTGGCCACAACCCAGAGCCCTCTGAGCCCCTTTCTGTGAACCTGCCCTGGCTGCCCCTCCAGGACTGGGTGGGGAGGGAAACATCCACAGAGAGGAGCCTGCTGGATCATTCCCTGCCTCATCCCACAGAGCCCTTCCCAACCCTGTCCCTCCTTTGGGGACACTCAGGGAGCTGTGGCTGTTGGGGCACTGGAGGTCACAAGCCAGGAAAACGCTGCTGCTTCACTTCCTCATCCTCCTCCGGCCTGGCAGCCCCTGTTCCTGTAACTGGGCCTTGGTGGACATTTACAGAGCACAGGGCAGGGATTCCCAGGGCTGAACTGAGCCCTGGCTGCCACAGGCAGCAGCAAAGCAAAGCTCAGAATGAACCCCCACTCGTGGGCTACTCACTGATGTCCCTGATGAAGAAGCTGGAGGTGCAGTTCTCATATTCCACCTCATCAATGACCTCCAGGAACATGTCAATGGGCTGGTGCTCCTCAGCAAAGGGACAGAAGTTCTCCTTGTGGCACTGGGCTGTGTAGGTGGTCAGGGTCCCCTTGGTGACAGCCACGGGGCTGCTGCAGGACACGTCTCCCTGGGGGCTGGAACAGAGCAGGGAGAGGCTCTGGGAATGCTGCTCTGTCCTGGGAATGCTGCCCTGTCCTGGGAATGCTGCCCTGTCCTGGGAATGCTGCTCTGTCCTGGGAATGCTGCCCTGTCCTGGGAATGCTGCCCTGTCCTGGGAATGCTGCCCTGTCCTGGGAATGCTGCCCTGTCCTGGGAATGTGCTCCCAGAGCAGCAACATCGTGCACTTGGTGAGGAAAGGTTTTGGTTTCCCTGCACTTTGCTGCACACAAGGCTCAGTGGGAGCTGTCACATTCCCAGAGCTGTGGGATGTGTCCATGTCAAATCCCAGTCTCAGCAGAAGGGATTAATGGTTAAACCTAAACCAGGATCCCTCATTTACCATTCCATGGCAAGCTCCACTTTCCTCCTGTGTCCCTTTGCCCTCTCCCAAACCCAGCTGAGGAAATGAGGGTTGAGAAGTCTCCGTTGGGAAACAAACCCCAAAAGCTTCCAAAGCACTGCCTGAATCTGCCTCTGTTTCTGTTCTCAGCCACCTGAACCCCCTGGTTTCTCCTTCAGCAGGCTGGAGTGACCTTTGCTGGAGCTCTCCCTGTTTTGGAGAACTCCCCCCAGGAGCAGTGGGAGGCAGGAAATCCCCCCAGGGTTCCCAGCACCCATTTCCCTGCAGGTTTTTCAGGGTTCCTGGTCAGGGGCTGTGTGCTCTGCACTGGGGGCAGCCTCCCACTCCACTCTGCACTGGGGGCTCTGCTTCTTTCTGCCCTGGCTCCACTTCCCCTCTGCCCTCCACCAACTGTTTTGCTCTAAATCACCCAGTGGCCACTCCAGCCCACTTGGACTCATTCCTTTTTCAAGGCTTTATTCATTTCTGAGCCATCCCCGTGCCCTTTTTAAGTTCACTTTGGCCCAGGAATGACTCAAAACATTTTGGGGATGTTCAGACTGGGCAAAGGGATCTCCCCCCATCTGCATGGCCCTAAGAGCCCAAAATCCCACCCAGAGGAACACCAAGGGCTGCTCTGAGGGGCTCTGGAGGGAAGGAGCAGCTCTTTCTTACTTGTTCAGGCTTCTGATGGTGAACTTCACATTGGGACTGTTATTTTCTGTCATCCAGGAACACGAGAAAATTCCAGAGTAGTTCTTTGCCTCACACTTCAAGAATGTATCCTTGGGCTCTAGAGGAAGGAAGGAAGCAGGAGTTATTTACTCTTCTTTGACAAAATGGCCAAGGCAGAGAGAAACAATTCAGGAATTCAAGGATTCCCTGGAGGTACCATGGGGGACTCAAATACGAGACTCAGCCGAGTGAGGCTCAAACGAGAGCACTTCAAACCTGGGTCAAGCCCTGGTTCTGTCAAATCTCAGAATCTCCTGAGCTACAAGAGGCCCACAAGGATCATGGAGTGCAACTGCACAGACACTCCAAAATCCCACCCTGGGCATCCCTGGAACCCTGTCCAAGCTCTCCTGGAGCTCTGGGGCTGTGCCCATTCCCTGGGGAGTGCCAGCACCCTCTGGGGAAAGAACCTTTCCCAAAATCCAACCTAAACCACCCCTGACACAGCTCCAGCCCTTTCCTGGGTCCTGTCACACAGCTCTGCTTTCCCAAACCAATTCCTCCCATCCCTCCACCCTATCAGCCCAGAGAATCCCAAATAAATCCCAATTCCTGTGCTGCTCCTCAGCTGCACTGCCCAGAGCCACAGCAGTGATGCTTTTCCTGCCACTGCCAGCAAAGCTTTTGAAGAAAATCCCTTTGCAAGGACATTTCCCAGGTGTTCCCAGAACCAACCCCAGCATTTTAGGGCAGTACCTTTAAAGCTTTTCAGGATCCACCTCATCATCTTGCCCTGGGGGCTGATCCTGGTGATGAGGAGCAGTTTGGAGCCCAGCAGTTCTCTCCTCTCCTGGCTCCAGCAGCTGTAGTTGCCGGCGTCCGGGCTCTCCTTCACTGCAGCACTCACGGTTTTCCCTTCTCTCTTCCAGCCCGAGCCCTTTTCCCAGTAAACCGAGTCCTCAGAGGTGTCACAGGTCAGCTCCACCCTGGTGGCCGGGGCCTGGGCATCCCACTGGGATTCGATGACCAACACTGGGAGGGGAAAAGGGAAAATCAGGAGCTGCTCACATGGACCAGGGGCTGAGCCCTTTCCTCCAGCTCTAAGGTTCTCCCACGAAGGAGAAGCACTGAGAAATCTGCCAAACGTGGATCAAAACTGGCAGAAAATGATCAGCTCTGGGAGGTTTGGACATCTCCCAAAGTCCCTCTGGACACAGGAAAAGTGAATCTTCAAACTCAAATTTACTCTCAGTGTTGACCAACAGATTTGCTGTTTTCAGCTTCAAATCCCTCCCAGGGAACCCCCAGGATAAATATTCCTTTCAATGTAAAGATATGGGGGAAAGGCAATGAAAGAGAGGATAATCTGAATTTAGCCCAATTTTCTGATCAATTATTCAAAAGAATTGTTTGTTACCTACGCTGTATTTTTACAAATGGATTTACATTTAAGTTCTTTACCAGAGAAGCTGATAAACTATTTCTAGGTTTTAGGGTTTACTCAGAAATATATTTTCTTTTCTACAGTTAATTCTTCCCTTATTTTGTTTAGGGCTGTTCCCTAAGTCACAGTTTTTGCATCCAGGTTGTGAGACTTTGAACACGAGGAGAAAGAAATAGGAAATAAAACAGTTGCTAATGCAAATATTACAAATATGCTGTTGGAAGGCATTTTAGGACTTTTAAATATTTTCCCATTAAGTCCAATTAATTATTGTCAAACAAATCACACAGCCTTGGCCTAAGATACTGGAGGTAACAAATTCTGTGCTAGTGGCCACAATTATAACTATAAACCCAAAGTTTTCAGTCTAAGTAGAGATTTCCTTACCATTTTCCTGCAGTTGCCACTGGGCACTCTCCAGCAGGGCAGCAAAGGAAAACAGGGAGAGTAAGGCACAGAGGAGGTGAGACATCTGTAGGGAGAAAAAAAAAATATTAAACTTCTCTGAGGTTGGCTGAGTGTGCTCCAAAATCAGGTTGGGCTGGGCAGGGTGACAGGGACACAAATTCAGTCCCAGAGAGCTGAGGAACATCCTTCCATTCTGGGACCCCCTAAAAGTGGAATCTCAGGTTTGTGCTGGAGCTGGAGCCACGATTTTGATCCAGCAAAGGGTTGTGGATAAACCCCAGGAGCTGCTGAAGGGTTTGGCTGGGTTTTGTCTCTGTCAGCCCTGAAGCAGAGGCAGCAGGGCCGTTCTCAGTGCAGAGCTGCTGCCAGCTCCTGCCTGGCTGCTCCAGCTCCACTCCTGCCTCTGGCACCCCCTGAGCTCTCACAGTCTGAGCTTGTGAACAATTCCAGGCAAAATTCCTGCTGGGTTCAGAGCTCTGTCTGCAGGAAGGGCTGGGAGTGCAGATCAGTGCTGCTCTATGTCCAATATATAAAGAGATATTTATCCTGAATTTATCCCAAATACCACCAGATCTCTCCATGAAACACCAAACACCTTTGCCAAATATTGTCGTAACGACTGGGTGCATAAAGATTTTAGTAACAGCTATTTAGATGCACTTCCAGACCTTTTAAAACTGGAGAGTAAACCAAATTACCAGGTACAGAATCTCTTCAAGAAAGAGATGGTGAGTATCGTTTCCAAAGCCTATTCTAGCTACAGTGGGAGGCTGAATGCCAGTGAAAAACACAAAATTAAGTGGTTTAAATTGTTTTTTTCCTCCCAAACCACTCTTTTTTTCATGAAGGATGGGGGGTAGCCCTCCTGATTCCTTGAGAGCAGAATGTGCTCCTGTGCAAATCAGTGCCTGTTGCAGCTCCTGCTGTTCTGAGCATCCTAAATCTCAGTCACAAATCTTCCAGAGCCCTTTGGATTTGTACCCAGCTCTTCATGGGAGCAAGAGCTACAATAAAGAGTCTGGAGAGTGTCCAGGAGAGGCAGCAGCTCCTGTTGTGCTCAGAGAGGGGCACAAAGCTCAGGGAGAAGCCAATTATTGTTGGACAGAAATTACAGAATAATTGAGGTTGGAAAAGAGCTTTGAAATCTGTAATCTCCTATTGGCAGTGCACAGCTTCATTACACTCTTAGATCTCAGGCAGGATCAGCTGGAATTTCCAGCAGAAAGATTCATTTGGCAACTTTCTGAAAGCTGCTGGTTTCTGTCACAGAAACATGAAATTCATCACCACTCTTCCTAAACCTGAAACTGAACATCAAAACATCAAAACACCAGCTCAGACTGGGGGAGAGCAGTGGGACTTGTGCCTTCTCTTCCATTCATCACAATTAAAACCTCCAGAACAGAAAAGTTTCTCCTGCTTTGAGGGAGAAACTTCCTGATTCAGATTTTTGATGAAAAGAGATGAAATTTTTGATGAAATGAGAGCACCCCTCCCCCATCTCAAAATTTTGTTGAAAAATGAATCAGAAATAAACTCAGTTTCTGAACAACACCAGTGAGTGCCTGAGCACTTCAGAATGAGAATATTCCAGCTCCACATGTTCAGGGAATCAGGGAATGGCAGAACCATGAAACAGTTTGGGTTGGAAGGGATCTTAAATCCCACCCATGGAACAGTTTGGGTTGGAAGGGACCTTAAATCCCACCCAGTGTCACCCCTGCCATGGCAGAGACACCTTCCACTGTCCCAAGCTGCTCCAAGCCCCAGTGTCCAACCTGGCCTTGGACACTCCAGGGATCCAGGGGCTTCTCTGGGCACCTGTGCTGGGATCTCCTCACCCTCACAGGGAACAATTCCTTCCCAATATCCCACCCAGCCCTGTCCTCCCCCAGTGGAAGCCATTCCCTGTGTCCTGTCCCTCCATCCCTTGTCCCCAGTCCCTCTCCAGCTCTCCTGGAGCCCCTTCAGGCCCTGCCAGGGGCTCTCAGCTCTCCCTGGAGCCTTCTCCTCTCCAAGTGAGCCCCCCCAGCTCTCCCAGCCCTGCAGCAGCTCCGTGGCTCCTCTGGGCTCTCCCCAGCAGCTCCAGGTGCTGTTGGTGTTGGAGACCCCAGGGCAGTGCAGGTGGGGTCTCACCTGAGCACAGGGGCACAGGGCCAGAGTCCCTTGGTGTCCCCTCTGTGTCCCCACTGCTCTGGAGCTCCAGGGCTGGCACTGAGCCCCGGTTCCTTCCCTGAGAATCTCCAAAGGATTCCTGGCAGGAAGGAAGCTCTGCACCTCCTCTGAGGCAGTCCCAGCTCCGGGCAGGCTCAGGGCAAGGAACAGAGCAGCCATAAAAAGGAGTTTGGCAGCACTCCCAGCCCAGAAACATCAATCCTGGTCCAGTCAAGGTGTTTTTATTGCCTGGTGACACAGCTTACAGCTCCAGGAGTGTTTACATGTGTACAGCATGTGCTGAACTTTATGGGGATATAAACACTGCCCTGAGGAAAACGTCCCAAGAACTATTTCAATCCACTCTCCAAGAAATGGTGTTAAATTTTCATTAATTGTACCTGACAGCTGAGTAAAGAAGAGATGAGTTCTCACCTTTTCCTGGGAAGCCTCTGGCTGGGGCTGCAGCTGAAGGTTGGCTCTGTGATGTGAAGGAAGCCAAGTTCTGGTCCCAAAGTCTGCAGGGGACAGGGGTGCCTTATAAATGCTCCCTGCACCACAGAACCACAGGATTGCAACACGTGGCTCCAGTTCCTATTTTACATTGGGCCACAGCTACAGCCAGAAAAAAAAAATTATTTGGGAGTCCCAGGTAAACTTCGAGGAGGAAATGAAATTATGAGATTGTAAAACGACCTTTAATGGTTTGCCAGAGTCATTTCCTTTCCTCGCTGGTTTTCTGTCTCTCGTTTGGTCTCTTCATCACAGAGGAAGAGTGAAGAGAGACCAAATAAACTTCCAAAAGTGGTTGATGGGAAGCACAGAATGAAGACAGAAAGAGAAAGTTCAATAAACTAAAACTCCTTCTACCTGATAAGCATGAGAGAGATAATTACATGACCTCTAATCCCAGCTCCCACATCAATCAGAAAGAAAGGGGATATTAATTTTTAATTGCTGGTTTTGAGTTGTGTTTGTTCTATGAATTGAGACTTAACCAAAAAATGAACAATCAGTTCAATCTTAGAGATATCTGATATTTGCTGCAGTTATTATGCTGCAGGTTTTAAATATAATCTGAACCTGATGTTCCTTTTAGATCTCAGGCAAAGAGCCCCGTGCTCCACATGGGCTTTGAAAATGAGGAAAGACTCTGTGGATTTTTTAAATTGTTTGTGAAGTAATTGAATACAATTCTCATTATTTGCCAGGCAAACCAAAATACACAGCTTATAAAAGAAAAAAAAAAGAAAAATAAGGTTTGAAACTCAACCTGACACACTTTAGGAATTAATGAAGGGACACAGCTCAATTCCAGGTGCTTTCCTGGGGCAGGATTCCCACAGGGCAGCACTCACAGTGCCTGAAGCCAGGAATGCAGTGATGGTGCCTGTTCCTTTGCTGTAGAATCCCAGAATGGTTTGGGTTGGAGGGGACCTTAAAAATACTGCCAAATCGTGCCCTGGGCAGGGACACCTCCCACTGCCCCAGGCTGCTCCCAGCCCTGTCCAGCCTGGCCTTGGGCACTGCCAGGGATCCAGGGACAGCCACAGCTGCTCTGGGCACCCTGGCAGGAAGGTCAGGGTCTCCCCACCCTGCCAGGGAACAATTCCATCCCAAAATCCCATCCATCCATCCCTGTCCTCTGGCAGTGGGAGCCTTTCCCCGTGTCCTGTCCCTCCAGGCTGGGGACAGGCACGAAATGTGCCTTGAATGGATCGCGCTCACCTTTGGCGGCTGAGCTGTGCCTCCCTCCCATCCCACAGGACACAGCCCCGGGCCCGGCACCCCCGGGTGACCCTGGTGACTCCGTGCCCATCCCGCAGTGCCCAGCCTGCTCCTCAAACACGGGAATTCCCTGCGCCGGAGCTCCGGGCACAGCCGGGCACGGGCGGAGCTGCGGGGAGGGAGCTCCGGGAGCAGCGCTGAGCCAGGGAAAAGCTCCGAGCGAGGGAAAAGCTGCTCCCGTCACATCCCAAATGCTCAGCCTGGCTCCGAGAGGGTTCTGGATCTGTTCCTGACACAGAACTGAGCGGCAGCCACGGAGCTGCTCACCTGAGACCTGTCAGGGATAGGATGGAGCGGGTGGAGCTCCAAAGGGATCCAAAGCATTCCAGGGGACAGAGTTGTCCCCTCCTCAGCCTGGTCCCTGATTTTCTTTGAAGGCAGCTCAGAGGAGGCTGGGCAGCGTTTTCCAGCTCCCCTGCTTGTCCTCATTCCAAGAGCTCGTTTTGGAAGGGGGACAGGAGGAGGCTCAGGGGCGGTGAGCCCGTCCCCTCCTGCTGTAAATGCAGCCCTGGGCACAGGGGACAGAGCCCAGCCTGAGCCCAGCTTGGGCACGAATCTGTTCCCATTTTAGACACCTTGCAGTCTCCAAAATCCCTTTTGGGATAACACGGAGCAGCAAGGCAGCAGTGACAGGAGAGCTGGGAGCTGAGTTTGGTCACATACAGATAAGGGCAGGAGTGAATTTATGTGCACATTTCCTGCTCCTTCTCCTCAGCTCTCATCCCTTCTCTGCTCCCATGGATGCAGAGTCACTTCTCTTTAGTCACAGTGACTAATGCAGAGCTCAACAAAGGTCTTCAAGTGCCTGCTCACTTCTGAAACATGAACAGTTCCTAATTAATACAAATAAACACCTAATAATTATTATGAACACAAAAAAATGCACATTTTCAGTGTGTGTTTGCAGCAAGCCTTTCTAATTCCCTTGGCTCAGCTCTTGTCCAAGGACACATGGAGTGTCCTGGAGCTTTATGC
Source organism: Pycnonotus jocosus (assembly GCA_013400435.1). Classification (NCBI taxonomy): domain Eukaryota; kingdom Metazoa; phylum Chordata; class Aves; order Passeriformes; family Pycnonotidae; genus Pycnonotus; species Pycnonotus jocosus. The sequence continues at coordinate 63,002 of VWYP01012334.1, forward strand.
CAAGAATCCCAAAAACCAATCCTGGAGCACAGACAGCTCTGGGTGGAACTTCCATGATGGGATGGTTTCCTGTGATCCATCAGAGGAGTTTTTAAATATTAAAACACAGAGATTGTGAAAAGCTCTCTCGATGACAGCCTGGTTTTCCACTATGAGCTCATTGATTCTGAAGGGGAAATTTGGAGGGGAGCAGCTTCTCCCCATCTTCTTATTCTGCTTCCCCTATGACACTGACAGAGAATGTGCAAATCCTGTCCATGCTTTACTTTAATGCCGAGCAAAAACTCCTTTTTGGCAGAAAAGGCTCATTTGAAAATGGGCTTCCTTTCTTAGGAAGGAAGAAACATCTTTTTTGCTTTGTGGAATGACAAAGAAATCACCCCAATCCAGGGAAAAAACCCCAGTATAATTTAGGGGAAAGGAATAATTATAAAAAGTGTATAATCTGTAGGATTCCTTTCTATGGAATTCCCTTCAGCACTTGCCTGGGTTTCCATGGATGTCTATTGGCAGATTAATGCCAAAGATCAACTTTTATTCCCAGGATTTTTAATGCAGTAGCACTGAGAATGGAACAATGTTTTTTATCTGTAACTCTAGTTATTATTCTATAACTCTTATTCTAGAATTCAGTCATTTATGTGAATTCATCAGGAAGTACTGTGTAATATTGGTGTACCAATGAATTTTCCTAAAAAAACTCCCATTAAGCCACTCCTTGGAATCACTGCACCAAGCTCCAGCCTTGAGAAAACTACAAAACAACACAGGGGGAAAACATATCCAACTTCTACCAGAAAGCAGAAAGCTCTGTAGGCCAGGGATTAATTTAAATCTGGTAGCACTGGAGCAGCTGGCCAGGGTGGGGTGTTGGGAATCTCCCTCTCCTTGGGTGGAGAGCACAGGAAGGTGGGCAGGAGGATCTCTGAGGCCTGACCTAATCAAGCTCAGGCTGATGTAATTCCTCAAATTCCAGCTTAGAGCTGCAGGATGTGGATCTGGGATGGCTGCAGACATGGGGCAGGAGCTGGTGCCCCCTGAGAGAAGGAGAAAAGGGGATTTCATCTCTTGGTCCTGCTCCCTCCTGCCCCAGAACCTCACAATCTCTGACTCCCAGAGCTCTGGGGGTCCCTGCACAAACTCCTAGGCTTGGAGACAACACCAGGGGGATAAAAAGAACAGGAAGAGCCAGAAGGGTCTTGCACAAGGATTTTTAAAGAAAGGCAAAGTGAGGTGTGACATTTCCAAAGGGGTTTAAGAACCAAATCTCATTTTCTGCAGTAAATGACTCTGTAGAGCCAATGGGGTTTGGGTGCTTAAATCCAGGAGATGCTTTTGCAAATCTTTATAGGTGCTCAGTGAATGTGGGGCAGGGATCCAAAAGGAATTGCTGTTTCTGATAGATTTATTGCAGAATTAGAGTTATCAATCCTCTCTGGTACAGGAACAGAGGAGGTTCTTCCCAGGGCATGCACAGGGAGAGGGTTCAGTGCTGGTGCAAAGTGCAGAGCAGATCCCTGCTCCCCCTGGGATCAACCCATTGCTCCCATCAGAAATCTGAGATAGATCTGACACTGATACAAACCTGACATTGAGATAAACCTGAAATTGAGATGAATCTGACACTGATACAAACCTGAAATCGAGATAAACCTGAAATTGAGATAAATCTGACACTGAGCTCAATCTGACATTGAAATAAACCTGACCTTGATATAAATCTGACATTGATATAGACCTGACACTGAGCTCAATCTGACTTTGAAATAAACCTGACCTTGATATAAGCCTGACACTGATATAGACCTGATATTGAGATCAATCTAATGTTGATAAAAACCTGAAACTGATATAAATCTGACATTGATATAGACCTGACACTGAGCTCAATCTAACATTGGTATAAACCTGATACTGATATAGATCTGATAGAGATCAATCAACATTGATAAAAACCTGACACTGATATAAATCTGGACTGAGACCAATCTAACATTGATATAAACCTGACCCTGATATAAACCTGACCCTGATATAAATCTGACATTGATATAAATCTGACATTGATGTAGACCTGACACTGAGTTCAATCTAACATTGATAAAAACCTGATACTGCTATAAATCTGACACTGAGATAAAGCTGACACTGGTATAAACCTGACAGAACCCAACTGGAGGAGCTCAAGCTGGACTCTTCACTTGAGCTGCCCCCGTTTCTGGGGGATGTTGTAACTCTGAACTCCACCATCAGCAGTGCTTGGGCCATGGCACAGTGCTGGGGGTGGGGAAATAACACTGCAAACTGAAAGTCAAGGGAAAAGCCCAGCAAATTCATTTCATTGACTGAAATTCAAGCAGCATTTTCTTTGTCTGACAGCTCCTAGAAAAGGAGTTTTCAGACAAAGCCAAGCCAGGCCATTCTAAGTCCAAGGAGAGTTTGGACAATGCTCTCAGGGACAGGGTGGGGTTTTGGGGTGTCCAGGATCATCCTTGAGGGTCCCTTCCAGCCCAGGATATTCCATGATTCTGTAATTAAAGCACTCAGGGATATACCTGGAACAAAAAGGAAGTCGTGACAACTTCCTGTTTTGCTATTAATTATTAATGTCTAAATATTTGTTTAATGCTAAAGCCTGGGGACCCCAACTGAGAATGGGGATAGCAGGAGAAGGGATTCAGGAGCTCACAGGAGGATTCAATGCCCAGGCAGGATCCAGGCATCTTGTTACATCATTTTATTTCTGTCAGAAAATTCCAAGTTCCTCAAGGTGGGGAAAAGAAACTTTAAATTATGTAATAAGAGCTCTGACACCTCGCATGACTGTGAGGGAATGAGCTCATACAAGACCTATTTGGAAAGCAAAAACTTTTCACCAGTGAACCACTGAAGCATCCCTGAACTTCAAAGAAAAATTTGGAATTACTCCAGGGGTTGCTCTGTGCCATCACATTCACCCCTGGAACTCCTTTGCTGCAGTCATGTGGTAACAAATGGGACAACGCTGTTATAACCCCTTCAAATTAAAATTAAAATCAAAATTAAAATTCAGGAGCTCTGCCAGGGGAGGGTTTCCAGGACCCACAGCAGAAGAGGGGGATTGTGGAATGGCAAATCCTCCTCTGATTCAATTTTGTGCTGCCACACATTTCTGCCTGGGACAGGGCAGATTTTGGTGGCAACAGCTCAGGAATTGTGACAATCTGCAGGGTCCCTGTGCTGGGCTGTGCCAGGGCTGCTCCAGGGGCACATCCCTGTTCCTGCAGCTCAGTGGCACCGGGCTGCAGAGCTGTGAATAATCCTCAGTGAGGAGAAAGCTTTGCATGAGGGAACTTCCAGCAAGGAGAATGATGAAAGCCCAGCCTGGAGTGAGCAGAGCTGTTCCTGCTGGGGCCAGGGAGGATCAGGATGTGCCTGGAGTTGCTCCTTTTGGGAATTGTGCTCCCTTGCTCCTCCCTGTGCTCTGACATCACCCTGATTAAACACCTCAACAGCCCCAGAGGAAAAAGTGTCCTTCACTCGGGTGGAATAATTGACTCATGCCAGTAAATTCCTGGAGCTGAGCGGGAATGTTGTGATTTGCTTGAGGAGATATGGAAAAAAAAAACCCAAACAAGTAAACAAGTAAAGGATGTATTTCACATTTAAAGTGCTCATGGATTTGTACTTTGGGTTGGTTTTTGCCAAAAAAAAAAAAAAAAAAAAAAGGAAATAGATGCCCTTTGTTTGGGATGATCCTGTACACAGGGCTATGGAAACACAATTCAAGGAAAAATTGCTGCTTTTTGGACGTCTGGGAGTTCATTTGATGCTGTGCCAGGACAGGAGATCTCTGCTGGGTTCTGCTCTCAGTATGGGCAGGAGATGAAGGGATGGAACTAGGAATTTGCAGGTTTCAGGGAGAAGAGGATGTTTTCCTGGACAGTAATGAAATGAGCCCTGCAGCTCTCACACAGCGAGTGTGGGCTCTCCTCTGTCACTTCCTAACTCTGCTCTGAGGGGATTTGGGGGGCAATCCTCACTCTTTCCAGCTGGAAAATGAATGAAACTCGCCTTCCAGCTGCACAGGGCAGAGCTGCAGAGCACAAAGATTCACTGCCCCCCAAAATCCATTTGTTTATAAGCGATTTGAGACTCAAATCCATCACTCCACTTTTCTCTAGATTTTGATTTTCCTTTCCTGCTTCTCTCTCCAGGTGAAGTCCCTGGGAGTGCTGGCAGCTCTCCCAATCCCTTGTGCAGAGCTCAGTGAGTGGCACAGGAGGTCCTGACGTAACCCAGGCCTTGGGGACTTCCTTTGATCTGCACCAAAGCTTCCCCCAGCGCCAGGGAGTCAATCAAGACACAACTGTGACCACAAGGGACACGACTTCCTTCCCGTGGTGACAGCCACTGCAGGGACTCTGCTGGAAACCCAAAACTCTGCTCCCCTTGGCATCCTGCCTTTGCCTGGAGCTGTGCCTGCCACCCTCCAAATTCCTCCTCAGGGAAAGCTGTGCTGGCTCCCAGTCGGTTCTGGGATTTCTAAGGCAGGGGAGAAGCAGCAGGAAAAGCCCAGCATTGCAGAATCCTGCCCTGAACACACCCGTGACAAGGAGTTAAACATTGATATTCTTATGCAACGCTTGTTTGTACCTGTCATAAAAATAACATCAACTCCAAACGTCCTGTTTCAATTTCCTCCACCTCTAATTAATGTCTGAGATTAAGAACCGCCGGAGAGAGCTTTAGGCTGGCAGTTGTAACAATAAATACCTTTGTCAAAGGAATTCTTGTTTGCCCCGAGCAAATCCTGATTGATATCAATGCTGAGATCGTGTTTGGGTGTTCAAGGAGAAAACCACTTTCACCAGAGAGTGCAGCCCAGTACAAACCAGTTCCTGAGATCAATCTCACACTGGGTATAAACCAGTTCCTGAGATTAATCCCACACTGGGTATAAAGCAATTACTGGGGTACAGAGAGGGGATGGAGCACACTGGGGAGGAGAATTCTTTTCCTCCACCAGCTGAATTTAACTCACTCTGCTCAAGTGTCCTGAGCATCCTCATGGAAGGGCACTTCCACCTGCATCTGCAGGGAAATCCTTTCCTTGAAAGGGCAGGCTGTGGTCAGCAGGGTGAGCCTGGAACTGCTGCAGGGGTCTGAAACTGCCCCAGGGACCTGGAACTGCCCCAGGGGTCTGGAACTGCTGCAGGGACCTGGAACTGCCCCAGGGACCTGGAACTGCCCCATGGACAGCTGGAACCCCCACAGCCATGGGAGGGGGGCTGGGACCCAAAGGCAGCCCCAACCCTGCAGTCCCTTCCCAGCCCCACACAGAATTCTGCTCCCAGGGGTGGCATTCCAAGGAAACACAAAACCTCTGCTCTGTGAATAACCGAGGGCAAAGTTTATTCCAGGCTGGGAGGTGGCTCCACACCTTTGTTCAGAGAGGCACAGCCAGGATTTGGGAACAGCCCCGGGTTCCCACTGGGACAAATCTGGAATTACCATTTAATTACTGGGGCTGCATCTGCACTGCCCTTTCTGACAGCTGATTGTTCATCCAGGGGAAATGAGGAGAAAGGAACCCCACAAATATTGTAACATCTGATGCACAAAGGTCTCTTGGGAGCACCTGGGGCTGAGCAGGGGAGAGAGAACTCCACTCACTTGCAGATTTATTTATATCTAATAAACCAAAAGAAAAGGAAAGGTGGGGATGACAAAACTCACAAATTCTGCTAAATAACCTGGATTTTTGTGAAGGGAATGAAGGTCTCATTAGCTCACACTGCACTGCTGCTCACCTCAGAGGCACTGGTTTGGGAAATCTGAATGAGAATCCCTGGCAAGGCAGAAATGTGGTTGGAAGAACATAAATAACCACAATTGCGTGGTGTCAGAGCAGTGCAGAAAGCTCTGGGTGAGTTCTGTGCAGCCTCAAACACAAACCATGAGACTCCTCACCTCCACTTCTCATTTGACACAAAACCCCTGGTGTTGAAATCCAGCAGAATGCAAAGGAGCTCAATTGACTCCTCACCAACCACTGCAGCACTTCTGCACCTGGGAAAGGAAAATCTCAAACCACTTCTCTTAAAAGAACTGAGATTTTCAGTTGGAAGGGGAATCCTGGTCAAAACTAAAGAAAAAAAAAATCCCCTTTATTTAACCTTGGGGACGGGGTGGAGTCCCCATCCCTGGAGGTGTTCAAGGAACAGCTGAGGTGGCACTGGGAGCTCCTTATCCTGAGCCCAGTCCCAACCAAACCATTCCAGGTGCTGCCCTTGGAAGCTGAGCTGGATCCCCCAACATCCCACTGGAGCACATGGGGAATAAAACATAAAAATAAATCAATTTTTTAAAATAATGAATTTAAAAATTATAATTTTCAATTAAATTAAAATTATTTTTAAATCAATAATTTTAAAATCAAATCATTTCAAATTCCAGGTGATGCTCAGGCTGTTTGCAAGTTTCCAATAATTATCAAGAAATCCCAGCACTGTGGATGCACAAATGGCCAGGAGAACCCTGCCCTGCAGAAAGGTTTGGGCTGGAAGGAAAAAAGCTGAAATTTGTTCAGGTTTGGGCAGCTGAAATGGCCACACAGAGATAGGAACGGGTTTTGATTTCTCTGGGAATAGTTTAAATTCTCACCATAATTATTAGAAGAACATGAGGCACTCAAAGTGTCCTGACAGATATGGGGAGGGAGGCAGAGAGAAGAAATAAAGAAACAGAAGGAAAGAAAAGTAGAAATATTTAAAGTAATATTTTAAAATCTACTTTTGGGGAATCTTTAGGGACTTAAAAGAAAATTACTGACAAAATTCATTCCAAGTCCATTTTGCCTCTGGTTCCAGCCTTGATTGGTTTTGATCAAAAATTCTTCCCAAATGTCTGGATCTCCTTGCTCCTTACTGAGGACTTTCTGGGGTAATGAAGCACTCGGTAAAAAAGAAAATTCCACCTCCACTCACAATTTCACTGAAAAGAAACTCCCTCACTCTGAGTTTCGGCGGCGTTTCTTGGTTGTTTTACAAACCTGGGGGAGATGTAAAAACTGAGGTGAAACCACAGAGGGAAAGAGGAAGCAGAGGCCAGCATTTCCCAGGTAACTCCAGCGTGTTCTCAGTGAGAACAGCCCGAGGGAGGGAGGGCTTGGCAGGATCAGCAGCGCCAGGAATTCCTGGAAAAGCCCTCCCAGCCCATGGGGTCCAGGCTTGTCCCCAGCCCAGAGCGCTGAGTGCCACATCCAGGTGACACCTGCAGGGATGGGGACTGCAAAGAGCCTGAGCTGCCTGTCCAGGAGGGAAAGATTCCTTTCCAAGAGGGAAATATTCCTTTCCAGGGCAGAAATATTCCTTTCCAGGACAAAAATATTCCCTTGCAGGAGGGAGATATTCCTTTCCAGGAGAGAAATATTCCCTTCCTGGAGAGAAATATTCCTTTCCAGGAGAGAAATATTCCTTTCCAGGAGGGAGATATTCCCTTCCAGGAGGAGAACATTCCCTTCCAGGAGGAGAACATTCCCTTCCAGGCAGGAATTCCTCCTGGATAATCCATGGATTATGGATGGAGGGAGGTGATGCTGCAATCCCAGGCTGGAATTGTTGGTGTGGGATCCCCCCTCACCCTGGCATTGCCCCCACAGGACTCATCCCCTCTGTTGGAACCCTGGTCACCAAGAATTTTATACTTTCTGTGCTAACAAACACTAACTCTCAAGAAAACCCTACATTTGACCCAAAGCCATGGAGAAAGCTTCCAAAATTAAATGATAGAACTAGAATTATGAGTGTGTAGTTGAAATAAAAGTATGTAATATCACTTAATGAAAAACTTAAAGTTTTAGAATATAGTAATATTTATATAAAGCAAGATGAAAGTTTTAGAGCAGAGGCTAGTCCTTTTTCACCTTCTTTTTCATAAGTCTAAATAGTATTTTTGTAGTTGGATAGAAAAGTCAGCATTGCGGGCC
>VWYP01012335.1:0-26382 GCA_013400435.1 Pycnonotus jocosus
CCCCGCGGCCGGGCACGGCCCCCGCGCTCACCTTTGCGGTACGAGTACGTGTTGGCCGTGCTGAGCCGCACCGGGAAGGGCCCGAAGGACGCCAGCAGCTTCTCCCGGGTGCAGAGGGCTCGGAACGCCTGGGGCATGGAGAGCAGGGAGCCAGCCGGGATGCTGCCACCGCTCCCGGGGCACCGGGAGGTGTGTCCCACCCGGAACCCTCTGTCCCCTCCCAGCACTCACCGAATTGTCCGTGACCCCACCGAGGATCACCGGCCGGGAAAAGGCGAACCTGGGGGCGCATCCAGCGGGGTCCCGCACGGCTGGAGCACGGGGACCAACACTGACCCATCCCGGGACACCGGGACCAGCCCCGATCTATCCCGGGACACCGGGACCAGCCCCGACCCATCCCGGGACAACGGGACCAGCCCCGATCTATCTCGGGACACCGGGACCGGCCCCGACCCACCTCGGAGCATCGGGACTGGCTCCAAACCACCCCCAGAGCACCGGGATCGGTCCCGACCACCTTACCCCAGGTTCTCCCCCGAGATTCCAGGGTCTGTCCCCCCACTTCCCCCCGCCGCTCCCCATTAGCCCGCCCAGTGCCCTGGACTGTCCCCCAGCCCCTGTCTCGGTTCTGCGGGCGCCGGGACCGTGCCGGGTGCCCCGTACCGCTGCAGGAAGAGGGAGTAGGTGAGGGAGGCATCGGCTCGCTCTACGGTGCAGCGCGGTTCCTCCGGCACCGTGCCCGCCAGCCTGCAACGGGAGACTCCGCTGGGCACCGGCACCAGGACCGGCACAGGGACCGGCCCGGGGGCAGCCCTTGCCCTTACCATCCGCCGCCCGCAGGGTCGGTGCAGGCGCCGGGCCGGACCCAGCCCAGCAGCAGCAGCGGCAGCATCCGCACCGCCATCGGGACCGGCGCCGGAGACACCGGGAACTACGAGTCCCGGCATGCACCGCGAGCACACGGTGCACATGGTCATTGGCCGGACGCGTCGCTACGGGTCCCCGTAATGGACAGAATTTACAAGGGCGGCGGAAAGCGGTCCCCACCTCCCGGCACAGAGGGACAACAGCATGGAGACACCACAGACATCACGGGGCCGGGATCCCCAGCCGGGAGCGGGTCCGGGGCCCATCCCGGGGGTCGCTGCATCCAGGCGAAGCAAAGACAAAAATCATGGCTCGATTCAGCTGCTGGTTTGTTTTAATCCAGTAAAAAATGGCCGGGCAGGGGGTGCTCCCCCAGCCCTTATTTACACAAATAAATACAGGGAGGGCGGTGCCAGGGGTATGGGGCAGGGCACGCTGCCTGCCCTGCTCACCCCCTGCGCCACCGCGCTGCCCTCGGGCGCGGGGCTCAGGTGTACTCCCGGGGGGCTCAGGTGTACTCGCAGAGGTGGCCACAGCCGGCGGGGCAGTGGGAGCTGGTCTCCAGCCACTTCATGATGTGCTGTAGGTGGCCGCCGTGGCTGCAGCCCTGGCACCAGACGAAGAGCCCCTTCACCACGTGGTGACACACGGCACACATGCTGGCACACTGCCGACACCTGCACGGGGAAATTTGGGTGGGCATGGGCAGGGAGAGCTCTCGAGGGGGGCAACCAGAGGGAACAGGGGCACCCAGCCCATCCCTATGACCCCACAAGCCCCTGTGGGCCCCCTCACCTGTCGCAGATCCAGCCCCTGTTGCTCATGGGCCGCTTGCAGTTGCTGCAGTTGACGTGCAGGGTGGTGGAAGCCTGGTTGAGGCAGTTGATGGCACGGCAGGTGCTCAGCTTGATCACCTCGTTGGAGATGTTCCAGAGCTGGAAGCGCTGCAGCAGGTCGATGTAGGACGTGTACCAGTGCTCCTGGGGACAGCCACAGACAGCTGAGCCTCCACATCCACCCTGAAACCCTCTCAGGACCCCAGACCTGCATCCCAAAGGCAAGATTCCCCTGGAGGGCTCAGCCTGGAGAAAAGGATGCTCGGGGGGGCCTTCTCACTCCACAAGTCCCTAACAGGAGGGTGAAGCCAGGTGGGGGTCAGGCTCTGCACTCAGAGAACAAGGGACAGGACAGGAGGAAATGGCCTCAAACTCTGCCAGAGGAGGTTTAGTTTAGATTAGGAAAATTTAGTTTGGATTAGGGAGAATTTCTTCATGGAAAGAGTGGTCAAGCATTGGCACAGGATGCCCATTGCAGGGGTGGAGTCACCATTCCTTGGGGGATCTAAAAGCTGTGTGGATGTGGCACCTGGGGACATGGTTCAGGTGACATTGGCAATGCTGGAGGAATGGCTGGACTCGACGATCTTAGAGGGCTTTTTCAACCTAAAGGATTCTGTGATTCTCTGATCCCTGCAGTGGGAGAACGGCTCTGCAACACTAGGGAACAGCATCCTTCCCTGCATCAACAGGGCAAGGTCACCTCCCCATCCTGGCCCTGCAGAGCCCACCTCAAGTCCCTGCCAGGGCTGGTGGTAGGGCAGGAACCCTGGAGCTGCTCACCCTGGCTTAGAGCTGGCCTGGCAGGGGCTGGAGGAGAAGGGCCCAACCCCAGGCAGGATCCCATCCCGTTGGGATGCAGCCCAGCAGGGCAGGGCCGTGCCCCCAGGGCCGTACCTGTGTCTGCTCGTCGATCTCCTTGCGGATGCGCTCCCCCAGCACGATCAGCACGGACACGGCTGTCTGCACGTCGCCCTGCTCGGCGTAGAACAGCAGCGTGTCCCGCACGATGGGGTTGAAGAAGTCGGAGGGCAGGCGGTTCTCGTAGAGCGAGTGGGAGATGGAGATCAGCGAGAAGGACTCCACGGGGGTCAGCGACACCGTCTCGGCCTCGTTGCCGCTGACGTGAGGGGAGTCAGCCTTGTCCTGCAGGTGGTCCAAGGCCGATGGGTTGTCCACGATTTCGTGGCGCAGGGGGAAGGCTTCCTGGGGAAGGCTGTATTCCTGCTCTTCAGCTGTGAGGGGAAGAGCAGGAATGAGCAGGAGAGCATCCAGCTGGGGCAGACAGCATGTCTCCCTGTGCACTCACCGTGCGGGTTCTCGTGGTCCATCATGTACAGGTCATCCTCATCTGCCTCCACGTCTCCCAGCAGATAATCCGCAGGGACGTCGCTGCCCTCCGTCTCCTCATTGTCTGCACACCCAGGGAAAGAGAAATCAGCTCATCACACCTCTGGATCCACCTCCCAGTGTCCTGCCCCAGCATGCCAGGCCATGCCCGAGCCACACAGCTCAGTTCCCCACCACTGTCACTGTCACCCCAGGTCACGGGGGAAAGTTGTCCTGCAGCGCCCTGGGGCTCAGTGTCCTTCACGCTGGGGCTGCAGCATGTCCAGCCACTCCAATTCACAGCATAAATGCCTCAGTTTAGCCCCTCTCTATGGCTGGGGAGGGAAGAGCAGGGGGACTGGGACTGTGCCCACCCAGGAGCGTTACCCTCGTTGTTGATCAGGGTGGAGGAGGAATCCATGAGGATGTTTTCTGTGCGGCTCTCTCCTTTGCTGCGGTCCAGTCTGGACTCGCTGCCCAGCCCAGCAGGGATATCCTTCAGGTTAAAGCTGGGGAAAAAAAGCCAAATTTAATAGTCAGAGGAGTATAAAGTTTCCATTTCAGGCAGCAAACAGCCTGGATACAGGTGTCCAGTTGCAATTTGAATGGTGAAATATGAGATACAGTGATATCCCTTCGTGGGCAGAAGTCACTTAAAATTTAGACTTAAAACAAGAAGACTTAAAACAAAGACACATTGTGACTGTGATCACAGCTCCAAGCCTGCTGGCACTGCACATGCATTGCAAAGGTCTCCCTGAAGAATTCCAGCACTGAGCAGGCTCTTGGCCCCATCTCCCTCCCCTCAGAGGCAGGTGAACGGGAGCTGCCTCGCTCCAAGGTGCCTGGCTGTTTGTTATGCATCACCACGCTTGGCCTTCACCAGGATGGAGAAGGGAAGGGCTGGGGTTGGAGCAGAGCCCAGCTCCCCAGGCTGCTGCCTGCCGTGTCTCAGACAGCGGCACAGCCACGGCTGGAGGCAGAGCTTGGTCAAGGACAGCGCTTGTTTCCTTTGGTGTTATTTGGGGATCTGTCACTCACTGTGGGAACCCAGCTCTGCAAGGTCTGACAGCTCATTTGGAGTCCTCACCCCTCACGTTTATGTCATTGAGAAGAGGAAAAACAAGTTTTCCTGCTTCATCAGCCCACAACGGGCTCTCCACACCAGCGAGCTGCTGGCAGAGCTGGGCTGTGCTCTCCCTTGGAGAGGCTCCAGACCTCTGCACACCAGCAGTTCCAGCTCCAGCCATGAGACACCTTCTCCATCCCCCACCCTCAGTCAGCATCACTGCCCTGGGCACTGCTGAGGCCTCACCTCAGATCCTGGGGTCACTTTTGGGGCCCTCATGACAGGAAAAACACTGAGAGGCTGGAGCATGTCCAGGGAAGGGAATGGAGCTGGGGGAGGGTCTGGAGTACCAGGAGAAGCTGAGGGAGCTGGGAAAGGGGCTCAGCCTGGAGAAAAGGAGGCTCAGGGGGAACTTTCTCACCTCCACAGCTCCCTGACAGGAGGGGGGAACTGGGGGAGTTGGGCTCTGCTCCCAAGGAACAAGGGACAGGAGAAGAGAAAGTGGTCTCAAATTGTGCCGGGGAGGTTTAGATTGGATCTTGGGGAAATTTCTTCATGGANACCTCTGCACACCAGCAGTTCCAGCTCCAGCCATGAGACACCTTCTCCATCCCCCACCCTCAGTCAGCATCACTGCCCTGGGCACTGCTGAGGCCTCACCTCAGATCCTGGGGTCACTTTTGGGGCCCTCATGACAGGAAAAACACTGAGAGGCTGGAGCATGTCCAGGGAAGGGAATGGAGCTGGGGGAGGGTCTGGAGTACCAGGAGTGGCTGAGGGAGCTGGGAAAGGGGCTCAGCCTGGAGAAAAGGAGGCTCAGGGGGAACTTTCTCACCTCCACAGCTCCCTGACAGGAGGGGGGAACTGGGGGAGTTGGGCTCTGCTCCCAAGGAACAAGGGACAGGAGAAGAGAAAGTGGTCTCAAGGTGTGCCAGGGGAGGTTTAGATTGGATCTTGGGGAAATTTCTTCATGGAAAGGGTGGTCAGGCACTGGCACAGCTGCCCAGGGTAGTGGTGGAGTCTCCACCCTGGAGATGTTCAATACCATGTAGATGTGGTGCTTAGGGACACAGTTTAGTGGTGGCCTTGGCAGTGCTGATGGAGGAATGATCTCAGAGGACTTTTCTAATGTTAGAGATTCTGTGATTCATGAATTCAGTAACTGCAAAGCTGATCCCAGCCCCATGCCCCACCACAGGCCAAACTTTGGCTGAAGGGGGGCAGGGAGCAGTGTGTGAGGCTGCACAGCTCTAGGCCAGGCTGGGCACTCACTTTCCACACCAGCATGGGAAATGGCTGCATTCAAACAATGCCAACATGCAAACCAGCACAGCCTGAGGCTGAGGGACAGCTGTCTCTGCTTACTCCTCTGTCTGGGACAGGTTAGTTATTAGGCAGAAATCATTCCCTGTGAGTGTGGTGAGGCCCTGGCACAGGGTGCAGAGAAGATATGGCTGCCCCTGGATCCCTGGAAGTGTCCAAGGCCAGGCTGGACAGGGCTTGGAGTGATCTGGGATAGTGGGATCTGTCCCTGTCCATGGCAGGGTGTTGGAACGAGATGAGCTTTAAGGCCCCTTCCAACCCAAGCCACGCAGGTATTCCATGATTCTGTAACCCCATCCCAGCCAAGGAGCTGTTTCCACTCCCCCCCTCACAGAGTTATCCCACTCATCTCCTCACTCCCTGCAGCTCCCATACCTGTTCATGAGTGGGAGAGCAGTGCTGCCTTTCCCCATGCTGTGGTTGAGGTTTGTGGTTGACACAGTGCCGAGGCTGGAGTAGATAATCCTCAGCATTGTCCACGTCTGAGCCACCTGCATGGAACAGAGCCCCTGTCAGACCTTCCCAGGCTACCACCCTGCCTGGGGTTGCAATATGGAACCAAAAGTGTGTGTTCTGTTTGCCATCTGTTGAGACTGCTTGGGGAGGTGTTTTCTTTATCTCTTGTATAAGCCATTCCTCATAACTCCAGGGGGAGGGGGTGGGTGTCTTCTGTTAATGGACCAGCTGTTAACTAAGGTGGAGCAGTGTTCCTTAGCTTTTCCATGGCCCATCCTCCCTGCAGGCATCTCTGCTGTTCATGGGCCATCGAGGCTCACTGCATGGCTGAGACAATTCCATCATCCCACTGGGAGATGATCCACCCAGGGGTAGGAGCCCAGCATTCCTACCTGGATAAAACTGGGATTCAGAACACAAAAACAGTCTGTTTGCACTGGATTCCCAGAGGAAGACCAGACCCATCTCACCACCACTGGACTCTTCTGCAGGATCATCTCTACTTCAGCAGAACCACATCTGTCTCTCCAGGAGGACTGGATTGGACTGCTCCCAACACCCTGACTAACAGGGTGTCAGGTAATAATCTGACTCTGTCAGTGTTTCTAGGATTTTCTGTTTGTTTGTTTTTTGTACTACTACATTTGTTCTTTTAATATTCCTAGTAAAGAACCGTTATTCCTATTCCCACATCTTTGCCTGAAAGCTCCCTTAATTGCAAAATTACAATAATTCGGAGAGAGGGGGTTTACATCCTCCATTCCAAGGGAAGCTCCAGCTTTCCCTGGCAGACACCTGTCTTCCCAAACCCAGCCATCCCCTGCAGCACCCCCCGTCCCTCAGCTGACCTGGTTGCGGTCCAGCCCCTTGGCCACCTTGGCGTTGTGGTCGCAGAGCTCGGCCAGCGGCCGGCCGGCCAGCGCGTACTGCTTGGCCGTGTGCACGAACCAGTCCATGCTGCCGCTCTCCACGTCCGTCTCGAACACGCTCAGGGCGCTGGAGGACGAGATGTACTCGAACTGCTCCGTGGGGTCCAGCTTGCGCTTGAAGAAGATGGGGTGGCGCCGGTCCCCGATGTAGGGCTTGCGGTTGGAGTCGGAGGAGATGAGGCTCTCCTTGGCGGCGAAGGCCAGGTCTCCGTAGAGGCTGTAGCACAGCCCCTCGGGGTTGGCGCGGTCGATGGGCTGGCTGGCGTCCTTGAAGATGTGCTGGTACAGGGTGCTGTCCTTGGAGCCCGAGAGCAGGAAGTAGGGGTCGTGGAGGTGCCGCCACACGATGCCCGTGGTGACGTCCTTGTGCTCCTCGAACATGGCGGAGGGGATGAAGGGGCGGCGCACGTCCCACACGTAGATGTTGTGGTCCACCATCATGGAGCAGGTGGCGATGTGGTGCTTGCACTCGGGGCGCCACTTCACCCGTGCCACCGAGGCGATGGTCTGCACGCAGTAGATCTCCTTGGCCCGCGTCGTGTTCATGTCCCACACCTTCACCATCTTGTCGCGGCCGCCCGTGGCCAGCCAGCCCCTGGGACAAGGATGGATCAGCGGTCACCTCTCTGTTCCCACTGTGGCACACTCACAGCACAGCTGTGACCACAACCACACCACAGGAAGGCAGCTGGGCTGCAAGCCCATCCTCCCATGAGCTCCCCTGACACTTCCACTCTGCAACAACCAGGTCAGGCAACACCCTCCTTCCCACCCCCAGTTATAGCCCTGTGCCTCTAGAGCCACATCCCAGTCAGACCAGTTCCCTCAGGCTCTGCTTTCCACTGGCCAGGCACAGCAGAGAGGAAAAGGCCATTTTGAATGTATTTCAGTGCCTCTCCAAGATCACTGCCTGGCAGGGAGTGAGGAGGGACCCTCACACTGTAGCAGCTGCCTCCAGATCCTTCCCAGCAACCTCCCAGGAAAGGCAAGAGGGAAACACGACTGAACACAAGCGAGCTGTGCCCCAGAGCAGCCAAGCAGTGCCTTCCTCAAGCTGAGCACTGGAGCAAAAGGCTGCTGTGACACTGCTATACCCAACCATAAGACACCCAGTACCTCAAAACCTCCTAATTTATCATAAAACAAACCCTATACACCCTTACACCACCCCAAATGCTCAAAGCAACTATCATTCCTATCTTCCAGCAACATCCCAGCCCCTGACACAAGCATCTAAGAATGACTTAGACAATGCCTTAAATCCTCCATATTGCCCCATATATATTACTATATCCTAAACCCCCAAATTCTAAGTTTTTCACCCCGTGAGACCACACAATACTATTCAAACTACACACCCACAACTCTGTTGCTATCACTCAACTTTGAAAGCCTGTTCCATGGTCTCAGGTCAAATGCAGAGCTGGCTTGAGGGTCAGTGCCTTTGAGCACCGAAAGCCTAAAATCCTCAGTTTCTAGAATTCCAACAGAAGCAGACTGGGTATCACAGACCATGCTTTCCCCCCACAGCATCCCAATCCTGTTTTAGGGTCTCTCTTGTCCCACAAGGCCGGGTGGCTGGCAGGGCCTGGCCCCACTCTCACCTGTCCTCTGGGTGCCAATCACAGCAGAAGACGGGCCCGTTGTGGGCTGTGAACATCCTCTCGTAGCGGTCGGGCCGGCGGATGTCCCACAGCTGCACGTTCCCGTTCTCAAAGGTGGCAGCGAAGGTGAAATAGTCCCGGATGCTGAACTGGACATCACGCACACTCTCTGACTGGCCTGGGAGGGGACACAAGTTGAGAGCTCCAGCAAAGCTAAAAATCCCACTGGAAGAGCTGTGGGAGTCCTTGGCACAGAGAGAAGGGGTAGCAAGGAGTGCTGTGACTGTCTTCCATCTCCCACATAGACCTAGCTACTACTGAGAGGCAAAAAAAAGGCACCAAAATGCCTCTCAGCTCTTTCTTTCCCTGTCCTGGGCATCACACCCTGAGCAAACCCTCCTCTGGGGCAAGGGGAAGGGCAAAGCCCCCAAGCCCTGCCTCTCCTAAGGGTGAGGGGACAAGCAAGGACAGGACAAAGCTCCCAAACTCTGCCTCCCCACAGGGAAACGCACAGGACAACAACAGCCATGTTCTCATACCAGAGAAGGTGCTGACAGAGTCCTTCTTGCGCAGGTCGAAGCACTTCATGTAGCCGTCCTGGGAGCCGCTGAGCAGCATGTACACCTCGGTGGGGTGGAAGCACACCTTGTTGACAGTGCGCTTGTGCTCCGTGAACAGCTGGTCCTGCTTGTTGCGGGACGGCTTGCCCAGGTTCCAGGTGACCACCACGCCATTGGTGGCAGCGGTGGCCAGCAGGTTCTCGTCCATCTGGTGCCACACCACATCGGCACAGCTGAAGTTCAGCGAGGGCTTGCGGCCCACGCGGAGGTTCAGCTTCTCCACAAACTGCTCCTCCTCGATGGAGTAGATCTTGAAGATGTTGCGGCCGGCCACCACCACCTGGGCAGCGTCCCTGCACACGCTGATGGCGTTGGCAGGGGCGTCCAGGTGGCAGAACATGGTGCGGCCGGTCAGCGCGTTGCCCCCCAGGGCAGTGGTGACCCTGGCCATCTTCTCCATGGCTGTCCTCGGGGCGCTGTCCTCTCTCCAGAACGCTGCCTGCACACCCACACGGCCGCCCTGCTCCACCTCAGCCAGAGCTGGGCAGGGACAGGCTGGGCTCCCGTAGCTCCTGTGGCTCCTGCCGGGCCCTGGTGGCTCTGACTGTGGCTTTTTGCAGCTGCATCAACGGGCTGTGGAGGTGAGAGGCCACAGAGCTGCCTGTGAGAGGGAGATACAGCCCCACTCCGGGCTCTCCTCCTGCTGCCTTCTGTGGCTCCCTCTCAGGGAATTCCTGAAAACCTTCTCCGGGTTCCTTCTTCCCTCTTCAGCCACACCCTGAGATGTTTCGCTGTTGCTGATAATATAGGTCAAGTACAGCGCTGTGGCTGAAATGAGCAGTATCTGCAGTACGAGGTGGGGTGAAGTCAGGCCACGGTCACCTCCGTGGGGCACTCGGAGCCCCAAAGCCTGCAAGAACCAGGGGATGACCCTCCTTCTTTAGCAGAGGGGGAGCAGCAGGCTGCTGGAGAGATCACAGGGTCCCATGGGCTGTGTCCTCCTGAGCCAGGCTGAGTTCCTGCCACAGCACTGCTCTCTTCACCCCCTCTGCCCTTCCCCTGCCAGATCCCACAGGTCCCTCATTCCGCACATTCTCACCCCCTCAGGGCCCCTTCCCATCCTCAGAGCAGCCTTAGGGTGCCCTCCTACCCCTTGAAACCACCTCCAAGCCCCTCATATCCCACACTCCCACCCCCTCAGAGCCCTCTCCTGACCCACAGCCCTCTCACACTGCACATCCCCTCCTCCTGACCCACAGCCCCCGAGGACCCCTCAAACCCCACACTTTCCCCTCTGCAGGGTCCGCTCCTGACCCAGAGCCCCTTCAGGACCCCCCCAGTCCTTCAGAGCCCACTCAGCGTTCCCTCAGAGGCCCTCCCCACCCTATACCCTCCTCAGGGCCCCTTCTCACCTCTCAGAGCCCCCAGGGCCCCTTCACAACCTCCTCCGCCTCACTGAGTCCCCTGCCGCTGCCACCCGGACCCGGACCCGCTCCGTGCGAGGCCCCGATGCCCCGCACCGTTCCCGAAGCCGTACTCGGTGCCGGTTCCCCCACTGGCAGCTCGGGCCGAGCAGGCCCCGCCGCCGCCGCGGAACTCCCGCCAGACCACGCCCCCTTCCGCCACCGGGACCCACCCCTGCCGCCAGACCACGCCCCTTCAATGGCGGAACACGGCCCCTGCTGTCAGACCACGCCCCCTTCCGCCACCGGGACCCACCCCTGCCACCAGACCACGCCCCATTCTGCCTCTAGTACTCGCCCCTGGCACCGCCCTCTCACGCCTCCCGGACCCGCCCTTACGGTGTGATCACGCCCCCTCATACTCCGTCGCCGTTCAGCCCCTCCCCTCTGTGGAGAGACCACTCCCCCTCTCCCCGCAGACCACGCCCCCACGTGTGGACCACACCGCCTTGCTCGTTCCGGGACCGCCCCTGCACAGGCCACGCCCCTCCCCGCCTGGGATCCCTCAGGCCCCGCCCACCCCGTGCCGCTCAAGAAGCCCCGCCCCTGTGTGTGAAGCCACGCCCACAAAGCAGGCCCGGCCCCCCCCGCACGGAGCAGGGCGCGGGGGGGGCGGGAGGATAAGGCGGGCATTGAGCCTTGGGGGCTCGGGGCAGTGGGGCTGCCAGAGGGATGTGGGGGTGCCACAGGGACGTGGGGTGCAGTAGGAATAGGGGTGCAAGGGGATAAATGAGTATTAGAGGACATAGGGTGCCTTGGCGGGGGGTGTCGGAGGGACGTGGGGTGCACTGGGAATGGGGATTCTCTGGGATGAAAGGGGGTGCAGGAGGGATAGGAGGGAGTGGGGATGCAGGAGGAGAGAGAGAGAACCAGGGGGTTACGGGCTGTATCAGGGAGTGTCAGGGGGATGTGGGATTCGGGGGGAATGAGGATTCCAGAGGTGTATTCCAGAGGGACTGGAAGTGCAGGAGAAAATGGGGTTTAGCGGGATGTGGGGTGCATTAGGGGTCAGGGTGGGAAATGGGGGTGCCGAGGGGATGTGGGGGCATTGGGGGTGTAGGAGTGAATTGGAGCGTTATAGGGGTGGACATGGGTTTGTGGGTGCACTGGGGGATGGGGGCACACTGCCATGGGGGGCTGTGGCAGGTGGTAGGGTGTGCATTGGGGGGAGATGTGGGGTCAGGAGAGTGAGGGTGCCAGAGGGATATGGGTGCATGAGGGATGAGGAAGCAGCGGGATAAATGGGGGTCAGGGGTGTGTGGGTGCTTTGTGGGCCAGGCTGCAGGGTGGGAAATGAGGGTACCGAGAGGGTATGGTGCATTGATGGTGTACAGATGCTCTGGAGGGATAGAGGGGTGCACAGGGGAGTAGGGGTGCAGCGGATATGGGAACCACTGCTACGGGGGTACAGAGATGGGTGTGGGGGCCGTGCCACGGCTGTCTGTGTAACCTGGGACCAGGGACTTGTGCAGGGCTATGGCACCCCAAAACTGCTGCTGTCACCTGCAGGGGTGGGGGTACCCTCGATGTGCCGCTGCCCTGCCTGGCACCCGTGTCCAGGGACATTGCCCAGTTTGGGGGTGCAGGCAGCCTCCCACCCCCGTGCCAGGGTGCTCCGGGCCCCAGCAGTGCCACCTTGTCCTGCAGCCCCGGGGATTCCCAAACCCAGGGCCACGAGGGCCTTTGTGCCGTTTTTGGGGTCAGAAAGGGGCGTTTCGGACAAAGGAGGGAGCGGAGGCGGCGGTTGGTGCAGCAGTTCCTTCCCGGCCGGTACAAAGGCAAAACAAACCGAAAGCGTGTCCGTGTCCGTGTCCGTGCCCATCCCGTGTCCGTGCCCGTGTCCATGCCCACACTGGTCCCACGGCTGGTGTGGCGGTGGGCAAAGCCCCGGGGCGGCCACCTCCCCTCCCGCGCTGGGTCCCCGTGGGCTCGGATCCCAGCCCCGCCCGGGCTCGGTCCCATCT
This sequence comes from Pycnonotus jocosus, assembly GCA_013400435.1. NCBI lineage: Eukaryota > Metazoa > Chordata > Aves > Passeriformes > Pycnonotidae > Pycnonotus > Pycnonotus jocosus. Next base: position 12,404 of record VWYP01012335.1, read on the forward strand.
CGGCTCAGCCCAGGGGTCCCCCCGGTCCCCCGCTTGCCGCTGGCATCGGGGCGATGGCTTTTCAGCTGGAAGAGCGGTGGCGGTGGCAGCGTGTCCTAGGTGCCACCTCCTGTCGTCTCTCTGTGCTGCCGGTGTCGCCGTGGTGGCTCAGGCCTGGCCCTGGTCCCCCGGGATGTCCCATCCCAGACGGATGGGTCGCTCCTCGGCGTTGGCATCACCCCCACAGCCCCACGGGGTGCAGGGGGGTCCCCGGGGCGATGGGGGGTGCTCGCCAGGAGAGCCCGGCTTCCGGGGCAGGATCCGGCCGGGGCGAAGCCGCGTGGAGGGGCTCAGTGGGGCCTGTCACCTGTCACCGTCCCCCCGGGTACCCCGAAACCTGCCGTAGCACGAGACTGAAGCAAGCGAGCATGCGAGGGCGGCGGGCGGGCGGAGAGGGACATCCTGTTCACCGGGAGGAAGCGCCCCGAACGGGGGCTGGGGGCTGGAGGGGACACGCAGCACGGGGTGAGGGGGGGTGTGAGCTCGGTGACCCGCTCTGGGGGCGTGAGGGGACCCATCCAGCCTCCGCTGCCACCCAAAAATGAACATCCTCCTCTCGCCCATCCCTGCCAGCATCCTTTGGTCCCCAGGAGCATCCTTGGTGGCAGTGCCCGCTCGGCACCGGGGCGGGGGGAGCAGGATGCGGCCGGGAGGCGGGGCGGTCACACAGCGTCGCCTTCCCACTTTGGGCTCCCGTGATGTCCGTTCGTCTGTCCGGAAGGGATTGGCAGGACACCGGGAGAAGCACGGGCGATGGTGGCGGCGTGGGGGGAATTTACATGGTACCCGGGGGGGCTCCGGCCAGGGGCAACGCCTTCCCCCATCTCCCCCCGGAGCCCCGCGTCCCTCGGGGGCGTCGATGCGGGAGATATCCGGGCTCGGTTGGAATGGGGGGCGTCTCTCGAGTCCCCAGCAGCCGGAGGGAGATGGGGTGGGCGATGGTGGCCGGGGCGGGCGCGGGAGCGGGCGGCCGGGTCCGGCGCTACTCGATCACCATGCAGCACGGGAGGTGCTGGGAGAAGTACTTGAAGAGCTCCGGGGTGGCTCCGGGGCAGTTGGTGAGTTCCAGCTCCTCCAGCTCCTGCAGCTGCACCAGCCCCGACAGCCCCGTGGTGGTCAGCAAGGGGCAGCCTGCAAGGAGACAGGGTGCACTGTAAGCCCAGAACACCAGCGCCCCCCAAAAAAACAGCATCATCCCCAAAAATAGCATCTCAAGGGCACCAGCATCTCAAAACACCATAATCCCCTCAAATAGGACCAAAGATCAGGACCTCAAAATCCCAGCACCTCAAAACTCACTACACACAAAGGACAGGACTCAAAAAAAACAGTGTGCTAAAAAAAAAAGTACTCCAACACTCAAAAAAAAAATCACCCAAAATATCGGCATCTAAAAATGCAGCAGTGAAAAATGCACACAAAAGCCGGTACCTTAAAGCACCAGCATCCCAAAATATCAAGATCATCAAAATTAGCACCCAAAAAACCCCTGCCATAACCAAGAAATTAGCATGCTGAAGAATAGTGCTCCAAAACACTAACACCCCAAAAAACCCCACCGAAAGACCTGCACCCCAAGGTCAGCCTAAACCCCAACATCTTACAGCACTAATATTTAAAAAAAAAAAAAAAGAAAAGAAAAGAAAAGAAAAGAAAAGAAAAGAAAAGAAAAGAAAAGAAAAGAAAAGAAAAGAAAAGAAAAATCCCACCCCAAAACAGAGTGTCCACCAGAACATCTCTTTAAAAACCAACACCCTGGAAAATCTGAATCACAAAAGCACAGCTCTCAAAATGCCACCACCCTGAAAAACACAACACCCCAAGAGCCCAGCTGTGGATCTCTCTCCACAAGCTGGGCTGGGTGCAGGTGCCTGCTGGCTTGGGGGGATGCTGGCTGTCCCCAGGCTGTTCCCAGGCTGTTCCCAGGCTGTTCCCAGGCTGTCCCCAGGGCTCTCCCTGTTGTCCTCATGTCCCCCCAGCCCCATGGGGTCTCTGGTCCCTGGTAGCAGGGTGAGGGTCTCACCAGCCAGAGAGAGGAGGCGCAGGCTGCCCATGCCCAGGAGGTGCTTCAGGCCAAAATCCTGCACCTGGAAAAGAGGATGGGATGGGGTTGATGGGGGACAGTGGGGACAACCACAGCACCAGGGCTCAGCATTGCTGAGCTGGGGTAGGGAACTGGGTGCCAAGGCTGGGGACCTGAAGCAGGGTGCAGGATGCTGGGGCAGGTGCTGGCTCTGGGTGCCAGGGCAGGGAACTGTGATGGGACAGGGTGCAGGGAGCTGGGTGCTGAGGAGGGGAGCCTGAGCAGGATGTGGGATGTTGCAGCAGGATGCTGGGGCAGGATTTTGGGTGCAGGGCTGAGGTACCGGGTCAGGGAGCGAGGGCAGGGAGCCTGGTGCTGCAGCAGGGTACTTGGGATACTGGCGCTGGGGCAAGGATGCAGGGTCAGGGTGCCAGGGCTGAGTCCTGCTGAGCTCACAGGAGCTCTCTGCTTCCTGGCACCAAGTCTTGGGGTTTTCAGGCAGCCCAAGGAGCCCACCCTGAGCTCATGGCCCATCCCCAGGGAGGTGCCACCATGCCCTCTCTGCCGTGCTGAGCCAGGACGGGCACAGCCGTGTTCCACACCTACCTGGCAGCACCAGCGCAGGTAGAGGCTCCGCAGGGATGACATGGTGGACAGGTAGCTGAGGCCGGTGTCGGTGATCCGCACGCACCTGCCGGGACACGGGGTGTCAGGGCCAGCTGGTCACCCATGGGTGTCCCCAAACCATGGCCCCCATGCTGCACCCTCTGCTTCCAGCATGGCTCAGCATGGCACGGCTTGGCACGGCATGGTTTGTCATGGGGTGACATGGCACAGCACAGCTCAGCATGGCATGGCATGACTTGGCATGCGTGGCATGGCTCAGCATGGTATGGCATGACTTGGCATGGCTTGGCATAGCTTAGCATGGCATGGCATGACTTGGCATGGCATGGCCCGGCACGGCTCAACATGGCATGGCACGGCTAGGCACGGCACAGCACGGCTCAGCACGGCCCTTTACCTGTCGAGCACCAGCTCCTCCAGCTTGTGCAGGTCGCAGGCGATGTACTCCAGGGCCATGTCGGTGATGCGGGGGCACCAGGACAGGTCGAGGCTGCGCAGCTTCCGCAGGTTCTCGGCCACCAGCTCCACGCCATCATCCGTCACCTTGGAGCAGCCCGAGAGGCTGAGCACGCTCAGGTTGGGCAGGCTGTGGACCATGTTGACCACGCCGTGGTTGGTGATCTCCCAGCAGGAGTTGAGGCGCAGGGTGTGGGTGGTGTAGCCCTGCTTGGCGGTGAAGTAGGCGAGCGCCGTGTCCGTCACGTGGTAGGCTTGCAGGTTGAGCTCGGTGAGGTTGGGCAGGAGCTGCGAGATGGCGGCGATGGCATCGTCGGCCACGTTGATGCAGTCGCTGACGCTCAGCGCCGTGATGCGGGCGTTGAGGCTGGACCACAGCCCGGCCTCCGTGAAGTCGTTGCAGCCCGACAGCTCCAGCCGCACCACGCCCTGCATCTGCTCCAGCATCACCTGCCGAGGAGTGGGGGGTCAGGTCATGCTGGGCACTGCCACCCACCCTTGTGCATCCCTGTGCCCCACCCCGGCTCCCTCTGAGCCCTCTGCGGCTCTTCCCAGTCTTGCCTGGGTCCAATCTTCTCCCTGGGATCTCCCTGGCATGGGTTCAACACCTGCCTTAGGACACGCCAGCATCAGTGGGGAATGGGAGGGGGGTACAGGCAGGGACCCCTGGGTGCAGCCCCAGCACTGTCCCAGGTGCTGCTGGCAGGGTCAGGATTGATGCCCGCTCCCAGCATGGGAACTGCTCACGTGAGATGTGCCCACGGAGCAGCTGGTGCTGTGCTTGACCATGGCACGGGGCAAGGGTCTCGGTGGGGACCTTGCATAGCCCCCTGAATTGCCCTGTCTCTATCTGACTCCCAGCCCCTTGCTTGGGTGACCCCCTTGCTGAGGGGCAGCCAGCCAAGCAGGAATGTCCCATTCCCAGAGCCTTGCTTGTCACCCACTGTCACATCACTGGCCAGCAGCACGGCCACCTCACCTGGCTCTGCCTTCCTGGCAGCACCCTCAGGCAGCAGGGATGGAGCCCCCACAGCCTCCTGACCCTGCACAGGCTGCACCCATCCCACTGCCCAGACCACAGGCAGGGCCTCCCAGTGCTGCCAGCACCTGTGGGATGGCCACAGCACCTGGCAGCTCCATCGCTGTGACCAGTGAAAGCTCTGCCCACATGTGTGTCCCCAAAGCCACCAGGACTGACCCGCCACCAGCACATCTCAGCCACCCTGGTCACTTCAGCAGGGTCACCTACCTCCAACCCCGCATCTGTGATGGTCGACCTCTTAAGGCTCATGGACTTGACTCCCTTCTTGGAGAGGGGGTAGTTGTCAATGAACTCACAAATGTCCAGGTCGGAGACGCCCACGAGGCAGAAGCCGTCGAAGCCGCGGACGGCGAAGCCCTGCAGGCTGACGAACTCCTTCTCCCCACTGGGCAGGACGTTGTAGAGCTCTTTGGTGTGCAGGACGGGCGTCAAGCCCACCCAGAACTTGGGCTGGTAGAGCACCCGCCGCCACGCCTTGCACACCTGCGCCAGCACGCACTTCTCGCACGCCGAAAAGTACCAGAACAGGCGGTTGAGGATCTTCTCGTCCACCGCCAGCTGCCTTTCCGAGGGCGAGCCCGGCAGCCGCTCCGGGGAGGGCTGCTCCGAGCCTTCGCTCGCATTCAGTCCCACCAAGGAAGCGCCGGGAGGGGAGGAGACGCTGGCCAGAGTGGCCAAGGAGAGCGGGGAGGCCAGGCTGGGGATGGGCAGGTCGCTGCGGTGGGCTAAGGCCGGGCTGAGGATGGCAGGCACGGAGGAGGGCTGGCACAGGCGGTTTTTCACGGCAGGGGTGCCTTTGGTGATGCTGGCGGAGCCGAGGCCGTTGGGTTGCGTGGGGATCTTCACCAGTCCATTGCGGGGCAAACATGGGGGCTTGGTGTCGCCGTTTCTCGGGTTCGACATCTTCCACGGGTCTCTCTGTAACACAGGGGTGTGGGGTGAGGGGCTGTGGGTCTGGCAGGGAGGGTGGCCATGGCTGGGCACCAGTGAAGGGGGAGATCCTGAGGGTCCCTGAGCAGGGTCGCACATGGGAACTGGTAGTGCAGGGCTGCACAGCCACAGATGGGACATGTTCAGGACACAGAGCAGGGTTCTCCCAGAAGCTGCATGGCCCTGGCATCCCCTTGTGACGAGGGATGGGTGTGGGTTTGTCCCTGGGCATCCCTTCACATCCCACTCTGAGCCTAGAATGCAGCATGGCCAACGGGACACAGAGAAGGATGCACAGACTGGTTTGGATTGGAAAGGACCTCAAAGTCCATCTCATTCCACACCCATGCCATGAGCAGAGACATGCTCCACTATCCCAGGTTGCTCCAAGCCCCAGTGTCCATCCTGAGCTCCCAGGATGGGATCCTGAGCTCTCAGGGATCCAGGGGCAGCCACAGCTGCTCTGGGTACCCTGTGCCAGGGCCTGCCAACCCTCCCAGGGAACAATTCCTTCCCAATATCCCATCCATCCCTGCCCTCTGGCAATGGAAAGCCATTCCCTGTGTCCTGTCCCTCCCTGCCTTGTTCCCAGTCCCTCTCCAGCTCTCCTGGAGCCCCTTTAGGCCCTGGCAGGGGCTCTGAGGTGTCCCTGGTGCCTTCCCTTCTTCAAGTGAGCACCCCTAGCTCTCCCAGCCTGGCTCCAGAGGGGCTCCAGCCCCCAGTGTACTTTTGTGGAGGGGAGCAGGCAGAGGCAGAGCAGCAGAGCTGCCTGTCCTCCCCACGCCAGCCCAGCCCTCAGCAGTGAGGCTGTGCCAGCCATAGTGCTGCTGATCCTCGTGGAGCCTGGAGGCAGCTGGGCAGCACCCGGAAAACCAAGCCAATAAATATCGCAGTGGCAGCAAGGCCGGGCTCCCAACGGCCCCCCCACACCCACCATCCATTATTCAAGGCATTTCCCTCTATAAATATGGAGTTGAATTATTGATGGGGGTTCAGTCCCCTCCCCCTGCCCAGCCAGGGCTTGGCACAGGGCCCTGCCCGGCTGCTGCCTGCCCTGCCCGCACCCTGTGTGCCAGTGCCAGGCCAAACCTGCCCAAAAGCTGATCCTGGCTACCCCTAGGGGCACAAGGGGCTGAAGCAGTGGAGCAGGGGGCAGGGACCTGGACCTGGAGCCCCAAGGGGTGGTTGGCACATCCCTCCATCAGTGACAGCAACTGAAGACCTTTCTGCTGGCCAGCTCCTCTCAGACCCAAGATTAAAGCAAAGGAATTGTTATAGCTGCTTGATTTGGGATGGAGAAAATCAAGCCTTGATGGAGGGGCATGAGGGAACAGCATCCTGCTCATGGCCAAGCTCTGTGGTCCCTGAGGGTGCTCCATGCAGCCTGGAAGCAGGATGGAGCCAGTTCCCTTTCCCCCTCACCCAGCTCTCCTGGAGCAGCCAGGGAGGGAGCAGCCAGCCAAAAAAGAGCTCAGAAGTGTACTCAGGTGCCGGTGGCACATCTGGAAAGGCCACGGGATGCAGGGCACATGGCAGCTCCCGAGGACACGGCTCCCAGCACAGCGGGGCCGTGGGACGGGGCTGGTGGGAGCCGCCGCAGCCTCTGCCGTGCTGCGAGCAGAGGTGCCAGCAGACAGCCCGGCTCGGTGGCAGCGTCCCGGGGAGATCCAGCCTCCGGGGACGAGCCCAGCCCTGTGCAGACAGTCTGGCGCCGCTCCCGGCTTGGATGCAGCCGCTGCTGCCTCCGCTCACGCTGCCCGACAGCGGAGCTGGGCCGCCGATGCTTGGACATGTGTTAAACTCGCTTGAAAGCAGGAGAAGGGGAGGGGAGAGAAGAGAGAAACTCGAAACCAGCGGCTCGCTGCTTGGCAGCAATTAGGGAAGTAAACAGAACGTGCACCGGGGTGTCTCCCACGGCCACAGAGCACCAGTCCAAAGAGATAATTACCAGGTGGCACGGACAGGCTGTCGCTGCGGCACCGAGCCCGCAGCCAGAGCCGCTGGGCACGCTGGTTGCCCCCAGGGAGAGGGCAGGTGGTGGCAGAGGGGCAGCCTTGGGCCTCGGGAGCCCAAGGGGACAGTCACAGGAGGAGACAGATGCTGACAAGTCGCCGGACTCACATGCAGCCTGCAGGAGGTTTTGGCGCTGCATCCAAGCAGCTCAGAGCTGGTTCCCGAGGCCGAGCTCAGGGGGGTTCAGCAGCTTCCCCACTCCTGCCTTGGAAAGCTGAGCCAGGTTCCTTCTGCCCAGGGCCCCCGGGCTGCCTGTCCAGAGCACAGAAATTCCGAATCTTGAGTGAGCTGGGAAGTCACTTCAAATAGAAAGACAGGCAGAGATTCGAACCTCTGGGTGCAGGAGGATCTGGACAGGGGTGGGGGGAAGCCAGGCAGGCATTTCTCTCTGGAGAAATGAGCAGGCAAGAATTTGGGTGTTCCTACCATTCCCTCCCAGGAACTGTGCTTGGGGAAAGACTCCAGTGAGGAGAAGGTGGGCTGGGGGCACAGGCTGGGCAGGGGAGTGAGTCCAATAGCCACTGTGTCTGGCACCAAGGGGCAGTGCTGGCAGCTGCCCTCCTGTGCCACAGCAAAGCCCCAGCCTGCAGCCAGGCAGCCCCACAGCTCCTGCAGCCCAGGACTGAGGCTGCATTGCTCTGATGTCCAAAGTGCAGCTCCCACAACCCCTGGAGGTCACAGCTGCTGAGTGCAGGGACACCCAGAGCACAGCCCGCACCTCCCCAGGCCTCCTGGCCCAGAGGCAGTGGATGGACAGACAAAAACAAAGCTGTCTGCCTTGGAGGTGTCAGCACAGACCCTCCCCGATGTTCCAGCAGCTCCATGAACACCTTTGTATGCTTTTTGGCCACTTCAAAGCAGCAGGAGAGCAGAGATTTGTCCCTTCCTGTTTGCAGATTCCATGGCTGGGCCAAGCAGACCACCATCATCATCAGGATTGTTCAGTGCTCAGTACAACCATCCTTGATCCCACTGGGATCCCACAGGAAGGGCTCAGATTTGCAGCCCCCTTCTGTCACAGCCCCTCTTTGCTGTCTCGCAGGGAAGCATCTCCCAGCAATGGACTGCCAGCTCCCAACCCAGTGGGAGAAAACCTGACAAAAGCAAAGGCCAAAGCCCTTCAGTCTCCCAAATCCACTCCAGGGTGCACATTTCACAGGATACGTCACTGCCAGAGAAGTCACTCCATTCAGGAGGGGTTTGTCACCCACGGTAGGTGATGATGCAGTGCTGGGGGGCGGATTTGACGCAAGGAGAGAGAAGAAAGCCAGGGTCTAAGAGCCTGTCACAAAAATGCTGCACAGACAAGGAGGGTGCTGGGATGAACAGGATGGAAACTGCCAGGAGGACAGAGCTTGTCTAACCTGTTGGCGAGTTTACTATCTCCACGTGGTAGTGGAGAGGGATGAGGGCCTTAAGAGACGGGCAGGACCATCAGTCACGCTGCTAGTGGCTGCCCGCAAGGCATTGGCAGGGAGATCTCTGGCTCCAGGATCAAACAGGCATCCTGCTGCAGCAGAGATCGGGGCTGAGCTCTGGGACCGCCGGGCTCGCAGCCTACCGAGGGCTCCGCGTCAGCCGGACCAGAGGCTAAGGGAGAGCTCGGACCGGCCGGCGTGCGAGCCCCCGGGCCCTGCTGGGCTCAGCACCGCGGCCAGCGGCCCGGTCAGCACCGCGGACAGCGACAGCCCGCAAGGACAGCGCTCTGTCCCTGCCGGCATCCGGCAGCGGCCCGCAGAGCCCTGCGAGCATCCATCCACCCCTGTAAGGAAACCCACATCACCCTGCCAGGGCCCTGCCAAGATCCACTATTGCTCCAACAGATCCTCGTAAGGGATCCTACTCCAGCCCAGCAGGCTCCTGTGCAGATCTGCCAGTGCCCCACCAGATCCCAGAGAGGATCCACTATTGCCCCATAGACTGCCGGTGAGGCCCTGCTGGCACCCTGCAGCCCCCAGCCCTCCTCGGAGCCTTTATGGCCCTGCCAGGACCCAGAGCTGCTGCGGAGCGATGGCGGTGCTCCGATCTGCTGCTCCGGAGGCAGAGCTGTGCGGGAGAGAGCGGCCATCGCTGCCGGTGCCTGCACGCACTGACACACAGACACACTGACAGACACACTGACACACTGACACACACTGACACACAGACAGACAGACACACTGACACACTGACACACACTGACACACAGACAGACAGACACACTGACACACTGACACACACTGACACACAGACAGACAGACACACTGACACACTGACACACACTGACACACAGACAGACAGACACACTGACACACTGACACACACTGACACACAGACAGACAGACACACTGACACACAGACACACACACACATGGGGGTGCACAACCACTCACATGGCCCCACAGTGCAGGGATGCCATGGCACAAGCCACGGCTGGAACATGCTCACACTCACACATATTCACATTCACACTCACTCACATTCACACTCACACTCATTCACACACTCATTCACACTCATTCACATTCACACTTATTCACATTCACACTCATTCACACTCGCACCGCCGGAGCCGCCGCGAGCACGCGCGCCCGGGGTTGCATCAGCTGAATTCATTAGCCCGTCTATTTTTACTAATGCAGCAAATCAAGTTGCTCTACAGGCGGAGAAAACACACCCGACACGGAGCGCTGTGGCGGAGCACGCAGCCGAGGCTTTTGTCCAGCACTCCTGAGGGGATGAGCCCCCTGAGGCTCCCCGGCCTCTGCACGGTAGCCCCGGCCAGCAGCAGGGCCAGGCAGGCTCTCGCCTGGGGGGCTGAACCTGCCGCCCCGAGCACATGGCAGCGATAAAGACATCCCGCTGCAGAGCTCCGTGGTGCTGCTCTGATCCCGCCGGGTCAGAGCACCGCCCGTGCTGGGAGCAGTGACTGTGCCATCACAGACCCCCAGGCTGGGGCTCTTTGCAGGGCTTGGATCACCCCAGCAATGCAGAGGAGCCCCCAAACAGCCCGGAGGAGGCACTGGCTCCCCCGAGGATGGAGGGGCAGTGGTTGTGTTTGGGTAGGGAGGTGCTGTACCCGTGTGTGTGTGCACGGGTGGGTTTGTGCTCCCAGGCTCGGCACTCACACAGGTGAGCTGGGAGAGAGGCTCAGAGCACAGCTCCAAACTCGGTGCTACCTTCTCCTTGCTGCACAATGCAGGAATTCAGAGTAGGAGAGGGCCTTGCCTCTCCACCTGGCCCTAGAGAGCTGCTGTTTGTGTGATGGGAGCTGAGAGCCCCTCCTGGGGCTGCCCTGGGAGCTCCTGGGGAGATCTAAGGGCTGAGAGCAGCTTTCCTGCTCCCTTGATGGCTCCCAATGATGCCAAAAAGCTCGTCCCACCTTGCAGTGGACAAAGAGGCTTTGGGGGGGCTGGGAAAATGCCTGGTTTGAGTCCCATTGCTGGGGGCTGCTGCTCTCAGTGCTGTGGTGAATCCAACACTGAGTCTTGCAGCTCACGGCCAAGCAGGGGAGCTGTCACGACAGGACCCCCCAGCACTGCAATCTCTCAGGTCCCAACACCTTCCCAAAGGTCAGGCTCAGGCTTTGCAGGGNGAGGTGCTGTACCCGTGTGTGTGTGCACGGGTGGGTTTGTGCTCCCAGGCTCGGCACTCACACAGGTGAGCTGGGAGAGAGGCTCAGAGCACAGCTCCAAACTCGGTGCTACCTTCTCCTTGCTGCACAATGCAGGAATTCAGAGTAGGAGAGGGCCTTGCCTCTCCACCTGGCCCTAGAGAGCTGCTGTTTGTGTGATGGGAGCTGAGAGCCCCTCCTGGGGCTGCCCTGGGAGCTCCTGGGGAGATCTAAGGGCTGAGAGCAGCTTTCCTGCTCCCTTGATGGCTCCCAATGATGCCAAAAAGCTCGTCCCACCTTGCAGTGGACAAAGAGGCTTTGGGGGGGCTGGGAAAATGCCTGGTTTGAGTCCCATTGCTGGGGGGTGCTGCTCTCCGTGCTGGGCAGGCTGGTGAATCCAATACTGAGTCTTGCAGCTCACGGCCAAGCAGCGGAGCTGTCACGACAGGACCCCCCAGCACTGCAATCTCTCAGGTCCCAACACCTTCCCAAAGGTCAGGCTCAGGCTTTGCAGGGTCAGTCCCATGCCCAGGGAGCTGGGAAAAGCTGGCTGAGGTGCCAGCACCAAGCTCTGCTCAGGTCCCTACCACTTTTGGCTTTGCTGAGAGAACAGCTCCTGTCTAGGGGCACTGGGAAATGCAGCTCCTGTCCCCACAGCCCTCAGCATGGGGGAGCTGCAGGGGGGAGGCAGAGCTCGAGCCCTGAGCCTGGCCAAAACTTCCTCACAACCGAGTTCCCTCTGACCACCAACCCCTCCTGCAGCAGCTTTCAGCTTCTCTGCTAAGCCCACAGTCTTCCAGAGACAGCAAATTCTGACCTCTCTCCTTTTTCCAGGCAGCTCCTTGACCCCTTGGGAGGAATCCCCCACCCAAAAGTGGCACGGGAGGGACAGGCTCAGGGCAGAGCTGGACCCCTCATCCCTTCCCTTCCAGTCTCCTCTGGAGATCTTGACTCTCACCCCATGGAAGGATGCTCGTGCTTAAGCCAAGCTTCTCCCTGCTCTCCGAGGCAAGGAGAAGAGGCAGCATCTCCTCATGTGCTGGATCCTACCCAGCCTGGCCTCCTCACGCTGCAAGCCCAGCCAGAGCCCAGTGACAGCTCCCAGTGTGTCCCAGCTCTCCCTCTGCCCCTCCTGGGCCCAGGAAGGGATGAAATACAAGATCCCGTGAGGAACCAGTAGCCAGGAGAGCTGTCTCCAAGCACAGCATGTGGATGTGCTCCTCAGGAGCTGCTGGGACTTGTGCCCCCCCTAAACCCTTCATCCCCCAAGACACGGTGACAGCCACACAAGCCCTGGTGTCCCTTTGCCCCTGGGCTCGGAGCTGGGGCTGGGGGCAAGCAGGGGCTCTTGCCATGGGGCTGGTGGGACACCAGGGCAGGCAGTGTCCAGCCATGGCACTCCTTGATGCAGTGGCTTGTGAGTGGTCCACAAGCCATCAGATACCTCCAGGAAGCAAAGGCACCATCCTGTCCTGCTCCCAGCACAACATCCTGCCCTCCCACTTCCCCTGTCCGAGAGCTGGGCATGGATCAACCCTCCAGCAGGGAGAAACCCTGGAGAAACAGCTCCTGCTGAGCTCTGCCCTCCCCAAACACTCTCCCTTTCAGCCCTGAGCTCCTCCCGTGAGCCTCCAGCCCTGGAGCACCCAGCACACGTGGCTGGTCCCCGTGGCAGGTGGGCAGAGGTTGGGAGGGGGTGGGATGCTGCCAGAGGAGCTCTGCTCGCCCGCGCACCCAATCCTGCTCCCTCCCACACCATCAGCACCCACTCGCCTCCCAAATTCCCTTTCCACTCTCTGGGTGCTGCTGGTTCTGCACAGGCACTGCTGGGGAGCAGTGGGAGATTGGGGATGGGGAAACAGCTACAGGCAGGACGAGGTGGCTCTGCCATGGGGCTGCCAGAGTCTGAGCCAGGCACAGCTCAGATCTGCAGAGCAGAGGGGCAGGATCCAACCTCCAAACTCAAAGTGCTCCCACTCCAGCTGTCCTTCTGTCTGGCCACCTCCCCATGGGATGGTCAACACGACTGTGACCCCACTGGAGGGGATGAGGGAACTCTTTCCCCACCCTCACCTTGCCCTGGCCCAAGTGAGGGTCAATCCTCCAGGAGCAGGATTTGGGGAGGCATGGGGGGTCCCACTGCCAGGGGTGCTCGTCCTGCTGCTCCCCACTGCCGTGGAGCTGCTGGCACAGGGAGGGGAGCAGGCAAAGGGATCGATGTGGGGGAAGCCAGCTCGGGGAAAAATAGATATCTAGCTCATTAAAAATGGATGCTTGAGCGAGTCCTCCCCACTCCAAAGCCACCTCCCTCCCTCTTCCTGGTAGCCAGAGTGAAATCAGCACCCAGCTTCCAGAGGAGGGGAATGCCAGCATGGCAGGGTGCTCGCTCTGTGCCCACTGCTCCCAGCCTGCTGCATGCTGAGCCCCTCGGGGTGCTGTGCAGGGACCCCAAGACCCTCCAGACCCTGGGCAGAGGGTGGGCATGGAGAGGGTCTGCCAGGAGCATCCCTGCTGCAGGCACTGCCACGCTCTGGCCTTCCCTGCCCAGGCACTGCCACGTCCCACCAGCACCAGCAGATGCCCAAGAGGCAGAGCCACCTCAGCCCGGTGCCCCATGGCACCCCCAGCCCCCCACATGATCTTGGGGGTCTCTAGTTGGTTGCTGCCAGAACCCCGTGCCTCAGTTTCCCTCAGCTGTGCTCAGCCCCAGCCATTCCATGGGGTCGAGTCTGCCGGGTCCCCAACCCCACAGACTGATCCCTCTGCCCATCCCCACCAAAACAAACTCCTTGTTCCCATCCTGGACCGACGGCAGATCCATGGCCCCACACTGGGCTCTGCAGGACCCTGCCATGGGGCTCAGCCCCCTTAGTCCCATCCCAGGCCGGGCCTTTCCCCTTCCTCCACCCCCTGGGAATGGGGGAGGCTGCCCGTGTCCCCCCATCCCTCAGCTGGTGTCACCCTGCATCCACAGAGAGCCACACGGAGGTTTTGGGGTGTTTGGATGTTTGAGTGCAGCCTCGAGAATGCCAACGGTGCCACCAAAGAGGACAAGAGGAATTTTAGCGGCTGGCAGCAGAGGCTGAAGGGGGCAAACATCAACCCCACACCGGGGCCACCCCGTCCTTCCAGCGATGTCCCCTCACACCCGCATCCCAGGGCAGCCCCGCATCCCGCGGGATCCACCTGATCCCGTCTTTTCCCTGCCTTTACCCACCCGGGGATGCCCGGCCATGCTGGGGGGGGACGACACACAA
>VWYP01012336.1:313-37813 GCA_013400435.1 Pycnonotus jocosus
TGTTATACCTTCACTTGAGAAGCTCTCTCATCTTGTTAATTTTTACACAACTTTCTCCTGGAAGACTCATTAAAATTTTCAATACAAAGACTTCAGTTGTGTACTGTCACTGGCGGATTTTTTGACAAAAAACAATGTCTTTTTTTAATGGAATGCCAGCAGTAAATACTTTTTATTATAACTGGGTGTGCTTGATAGTTTTAAAAGTCTTATAAAAATAATTAGCTCTTTTATATAGTTCTAATGGCAGCCTTGCAAGTTTCCCCTGGAGCAGTCTCTAATGAACAGGCCTTGATTTTTCCAGTTGGGCTTTCAGATTCCCAGAGGACTTGACTTCAGACCTTGAAGGGCAGCAGCTGCCATTTGTCTTGAGCCTGGAGTTGCCAAACAGGCAGAGCATGTACTAATAGGACACATTTGTACAGCCCTGGTACGTGGGACCCCGATAGAGCCCTAATGACCATCATCTGTTGAGAGCTTGTAGCTGGCCAGGGTTAGAGTAACTTTTATCACCCTTATTGAAATCAAACCCTCTGTATTGATTAGTGAGGTAGCTGGGCTTGTTACATTGATGCCACGTTAAAGCTTTCATAGAGGAGCCTTTGTTTAAATTTCAGGAAATCCAAGCCTGTTCGATAAGGGGTTTTGGGGTGACAGGAGGTTCTGAATTTTTAGGATAGTAGGGAATATTTTGCAACTTCTCTCTTTGTTTCAGGATTCAGCAACAGTGGTGATGTTCTGTAGGGAAAGGGCCATGAAAATATTTATCAAAATTTTTGTTTTTCTCAGCCAGTTTCTGGTAGTTCTTTCATTATTTGTTTATGGTTTTTAAATTTTATTTGAGCACACAGGTATGTGTGTATATACATACTGGATAACTATCTCAAATGTGTTCTCATGTTATTTTTATATTAATTTGTGTCACATCTTTGCAAAATGTTCCTCTTTTGTAAGTACTTGGCATGTGCTAGTTTTGATATTAAATTGCTGCATGGTTTCTAGATATGATTTCCCATAACTCCATGCTCTTTTTAATTGTTTTAATGGAGTTTCATAGATTAAAGTAACTGAAGCATGCTTCAACCTTTAAAAGTAATTTATGTTTGAAGAAATTCTGCTTAACATGCAGTCTAACTTTTTTTTTAATTATGAAGAACCCAGCTGAGATATAATCTACTTTTCACTGTATGTTCTTTATTGCTGAGTTCATTCAAGCCTGTAGTGGATGTGGTGCTGAGAGAGTGCTGACACCAAGTGCAAACACTGCTGAAAAGTTCTTGATAGTTTACTTTAGGCACTTAAAGATTAGTGTATCTCTCTATGAACAAGTTTTTCATGCAGATTTGACCTTTACTCTAGGATATAATATGTCTCTTAGTCATATGTTAACACATTTTCCCTCCCTGCTCCTTAGTGCCCCATTCATAGTTGTCAGTACCAAAGTCATCCTTCTCCTTTGTTTCCTAACCAAAATAAATTATCAAAACTCCTCCAGCTTTATGGGAAGGATGGATTAGTGAAGAATTTCCTCTTTTTTGCCTGCTGATGGGCGTGTGTTTCAACTGCTAGATATAATCCTTAATTGTAAAATATGTTAAACTGCTTAAAAGGATTTTTTTTAAATTTCCAAGAAAAATTAATTTTTAAGGGACATGCATGTGTATATATAGGAATGAGAGCAGCAGAACAGTTTGCTACAGTTGGAAATAGAGCAGTTTTCCTCTATTGGAAGTGTAAATATTCTGTTCATGGTTAATTGCCTATCTGTCAGACCAGTTGATGGGTTGGTCTTGCAAATGTTTGTATATACCTTGAAGAATGTTTTGGGGTATTCATAGAATTGTAGAATGGTTTGAGTTGAAAATGGCCTTAAAGAATATCTAGGTCTGTCACCCCTGCCATAATCTTTTAAAATATGATTATATTACTTTACCAAGGGTGTACAGCTGAAGAGGGGTCTGTCCATTTGCTGCCTACCGGCAAGCCCTTCAAATTCCAAACCAACAAAAATGTGTATCAACAAATTTTCTTGGCATTTGTTTGAGTGATTACAGTTTAGGAATGGTTATATTGGGCTACATAAAGGCTCCACGTTGCTTCTTGTCCTATCTCCAACTATAGACACAAAGAAGTACTCAAAAAGAATAAAGTAGGACAATTGTGACACTCTTCCAAGCTCCAGCAAGTTTGCTCAGGATGTTTTCTAAATTGGGTGCAGTTTCTGTGTATTTAGTCAATATTAATGTGTTTATTTTTTTGATGTGTACTTGTTCTGTCTCCTCATGATCTCATTGAACTTTTAATCACCATGGCATGCTTTTGGTGATAGATTTTACACATTGTGTAAAGAACCATCTGCATTCTCTGTTTTGAAGCTGGCTCCTGCTATCTGCTGCTTGCAGCCAAAGGCATTTTGGGTAAATAAGAGGTTCCTAAAGTATTTAATCTAAAAAGGATACTCAGAATGGCTAGGAAGCCAATCACAAATGGAAAAAAATCAAATTCACGGCAGAAGTTTTTTAAGAACTTCACTGATTGGATCATGCCATGTGATTAGATATGTACCTTGTTTTCTGAAAGGATATATAAGGATGAAATAGTGTGAAAGAATTTTAAATGCTCCTGAAGACTGAGATAGCTACACATACACATGATATAAAATACTTTAGTACAAATACTGAAGACTGTCTGCTACACGAATCTTGTTGCTGGTTGTGGTCTAATCCAGCTTGTATGTTTTGTATGTTTTGGTCTTTGGTTATAGTCTAATGCATGCTGTTGGTCTTGGTATTTCCTAGGAAAAAATGTAAATGTAGTAATTTATGAGTTTTATTAGAGCATTTGGTGCTGTCATGCAACTGATCATGGTTAAGGTTAATGAAAAAACCTCACTGTAAAACAGATTAAATAACCCCAGCATTACTCAAATGGGACAACAGGTCATGATATCAACCTTGAGTTTCTGAAAGGAGGGGTTTAAGACCACTACTGTTTAATGTTTTCTTTTAATGACCCTTGTGCACTCAGTAAGAATGTGCTAATGAAACTTGTTGTTGGTATAAAATTAAAGCTTTAGAAGACTAGGATGGATTTTTGCTCACTTCAGAGTTGTGCTGTATAGAAGGAAATGTAGTATGTTATTCCCTACAAAATTATAATTCACATGAGGTTTGCAGCCCCATTTCAGGAAAGGTTTTAGTCCTTGCCTAGGATATTATGGGGCTGCTTATAGTTTCTATTAAGGAAATAAGTGACACAATAAGGAGTTAGGAAATTTCCTTATCAGACACAGTATTGGAATAAAATGTGCTTTCTTATTTGTCTCCTTGTCATGGTGATTTTTCATTGGAGTTATTTGTGATCGTGTCTAGTGCTTCTTGATTTTCCCCCTGCCTTATTGTTGAGAGTGCAGTGACCAAAAGCATTAGAAGGAGATGATGGCTCTTGGTCACTGAACATTTACAGCCACGGAAATGATGGTCAATTACCTACAGCTTAGAACAGGTATGAAATTATCGACTCCGCTGATCTGCCCTTACAGCCCTTCCTCAGAAAAGTGCTGAAATGTGTTTTGTAGTTATTTAGTTGCATTAGTGGTTGAGTTTGAAGCTTTTAACATGTTTTTTCCCTGATACCTTTGGGAGATGGATAACTAAGATGCTGATATAATAATGCAATATGTATACTGAGTGTAATTGTTTGAGAGTGAACATATACTGTGGGGAAATATTGAATGGATCATGAAAGATGAAGACCATTAGTCTTTTCTTTCAACTATTAAAATAAGCTTTAGGGTTTGTTCAGCTGTGATTTATGAAAATGTTTAGACTAACACCTTCTTTGATGCTGTCTTATGCAGAGAAATATGCTGAAAAGTATAGTGATAAATGCACTTTCCTTTCACTTTTGGCAGCCTCCATCTTCACCAATTAAATTTTCAAGTATTGTTGTGAGCTCTTTTGAGAGCAGAACATCAGATGGACAGTGTCATAAATGGAAAAAATTATTTTGCTTTTCTTGAGTTTTCTCACACTTTAGCTGACAGAATAGTTTCACCTATCATTATATAAATCTAAATATTTAGAAGCTGATACTACATTTAAAACCTCTTAGAAGGATTATTTGCGTATGCTATTTTGTTTAGAATATTAGAAACTAAAAGGCTTTTTTTGTTTTCCACTAGAATACATTTATAATTTGAGATGAATAATACATCACAAGTTTCAATTATTCTGCTTTTGATTCTGACTCCTTGAAAATTGTAATACATTGTTGCAGCTTAAACATGATAAGCATGTGTTAGGCCTGGAAAAACAGAATGAGAAATCAGAGTTATAATTCCTCCCCTGCATTTGAAATTTGGAAGTACTTTAGGGTTTTTTTTGGTTTTTTGTGGTTTTTTTTTGTTTTGGTTTGGTGTTTTTTTTTTTTTTTGTGTACGGGGGCAGAGGGGCAGGATTTAAGTTGTAAATAACAACATTGTTTCAGTGTGAGTCTGATCAAACCTTTGTCTCACTGACTGAGAGGTAATTCTGCAACACTGAACATCAAAAAATGAACCCTGACATTGTATATTAAAAACCTCCTACATTCTGAAATCTGAAATTTGTTTAAGACATATTTCTTGCTTTGAACTTTTTGCCTGCCTTGGTGCTGATGAGATTTTTTAAAAATAACCACAGTGATAGAAATACTCATGTAGATAATCAGTAGGATTATTATTTCATAGAACAAAGAGTAAAAAATCAAGGAAGCTGATGTGGAAAAGCCCATAAAATTTAACTATCTGTCTGCTGCAGAATCAGTCTTTTGTATTAGATTAGAAGAGTTGAAGAGTTTAAATCAAGAGCTGTGTTTGTCCTGTTCTATCTATTTGCCTCTACATTTTCCCCAAAAGATAATGTGCACATGTTTACTGCTCTAATTTTTTACCTAGGCTAACTTGTTCCTTTGTGGTTCTAGGATTAAAAAAATCTACTTTGTGTGTTTGTTAACTAATTTTGTTTTCCTTCATCTTTCAAATGAGAGTAACAAGCCCCAGTGACAGGTCATCTCAGTTGGTTGCTTTCTTCCCATGTCTCTTGTGGGGGCCAGGCAAAACCCACCTACATGTTTAAGAGGTGTAGAGTTTTGCTTAATTCAAGGTTCAGCTGGATTTAAGGGGTGTGCAGTGCATGTTCATCTGCCATTAGCATAATTTCAGTGTGTTAAAAATGTTACATTTTTATTAAAACATTGTGTGCTAATGGTGCAATATTTGGATTGTCAACAGATATTTTTAAAATGAGTAGATAACTATGTGATGCTGAAGTGAGGATAATTATTAGGAAATATGCCTCCTAGGCTTTTTGTGAGAGAACTTTGTGTCTAAGGAGTGAGCCTTGCCTTCATGTGAAACAGTTTCTAACACTGTCATGGTTCAAAAAGGCAAAAAGCATCCATGAACCAGAGCAAGTTCATTATTACATGACATAACAAAAGCAAATGATGGAATCCTTTGTGGGATTTTTTTGGATTTTCTTCTCCCCTTAATATGACCTTAAGTAAATGATGCTGCCCTGTTCCTTCATGCTGGCATTCATTGCTTCCTGATCAGCACACAATTGATGCTTTGTGTGCTTGCTGATGGTGCTGTAAGTTGCTAAAGCTGAAAAGAAAGGGTATGATTTTTGTCTCTGAAAATGCATCTTCAAAGTTTTGTTTTTATGCAGCTAGTTTTCTCTTCTTTTGTCTTTACCAGGAGTGGCAAAATTCTATACAGAAGAATGCTGGCCTGGCCTTTATTGAGCTTGTCAATGAAGGAAGGTAAGTCACAGTATTTGATAGCACCTCTGCCTTAGCCTTCAGGGAGTTCTGTGCCTTGAAACTTTTTAAAAATTTTTTTTTCTTCCTTTTTGTGTAATTTTCTTTGAGTTTTACGAGCGTTTCATGTTCTTCAGTACTTTGGTTCAGTTCTAATTCTGAATATGGGATTTTGCAGAATCTTAATGCTCTTTAGTTTCATTAAATACTTTGCTTATCTGCGTGTCATGGATATTCTTTCTTCCTGTCCTTGTCTACTGGTTAATGTTGAAACTATAATTTGTATTCAGCTAATCTCTTGAGAAAGGGAATTCATATTTGAAATACATTACTGCTAGGAATTGTAAGATAAGCCTCTATCTCAAAAATTAGATTCCAGTTTGCTCATTTATTTCTGATCTATCTCTTAAACTAGAAAGGAGGAGAGTCCCTCTAAGGAAAAAAAAAATCCTAATATTACCAATTAGTTTAATGTTCTATCCATAACTTTATATGTATATTATTGGAACTTATAGAAAATGACAGAGCAGGTGAGGAGGCTGTGCTCTTTGACTTTTAGTCAGTGTTCAGAACCATCAATATTTTCTTCATTATGAATTGATTGTTGAGGCAGACTAAGATAAGAGCAGTATTTACTTTTTTCTAAAGGCTTTTTTAAAAGATGCCTTAATGAATTAGCTAAGGTGTATTATAAGAAATGCCACTTCTGTTAGTGAGTAACTTCAACTAGTAAAAATCCAAATAGAAAATAAATTTTATGTGATTAGGATAGCTACTGAACTAAAACTGGAATAATTTATTACATAAATTAATATGTTATGTAACTATCTTTTTATCATTGTAACAATGGGGGAA
This sequence comes from Pycnonotus jocosus, assembly GCA_013400435.1. Classification (NCBI taxonomy): domain Eukaryota; kingdom Metazoa; phylum Chordata; class Aves; order Passeriformes; family Pycnonotidae; genus Pycnonotus; species Pycnonotus jocosus. Next base: position 6,971 of record VWYP01012336.1, read on the forward strand.
ATGGCTATTTGAGATATTTTTTCTTTACATGTAGATATTCTCAAGATACATAAAAATAATAGCCATTTTAATGGGTTTTAATGGTTGCATTTCAGTTTATGGTAGGAGAAACACTGTTCTGAGGCAAGAAAAACATTTTGCTACTAGTCTTGATCCCAAGGGCCAAGGTAAAGTAACAAGGGTGTTCAGTTACAGTGTTAAGATCTAGCCTATAGTTGTTTCCTATTACGTGAGGCTGACCTGTCTTGACCTTACTTACAAAATGCCTGCTATAAATTTGGCCCTTGATTAATGTTTTATTAGCATAGATAACAGAGAGATCCCACACACATGTAAACCACAATGTAAGGTTCATCTGTGTAAGATGATTATCATGGGCACATCAGTTGCTGAGACCGAGCTGTGCATGGCAGTCACCCAGTAGCTATTCAGCTCCTCCAGGTCAAGCTTTCTATCAGTAAACTGTTGGGAATTGGCCATTTTCTCTTCAAAACATGCAGTGCCCATCACAGACAGATGGAATCACTCCCCCACCTCCATAAACAACATCAATAACTTAGAGTCTAGCCTGAGCCAGAGTGCTTGTCTCAGGGACAAATGATCCCTTGAAGACTGGGAAGTGTGGTTTTGGTTAGCAGAAAATGTCTGTGTAATTGTTACTTCATTTCATATCTGACGTGTAGGAGAGTTGGGTTTTCTTTTAGTTTTTTTTTTNTGCCATGGTTTCATTTCCAGTTGTGACAAACTGACCGAGAAAGAGCCTTTCCTTCTAAAGGGCAAAGAACTGAAATTTAAAAAGAAAGAAAAAAGAGGAGGGGGGGAGGTTTTGTTTTTTTTTTTTTTTTTTTTTTTTTTTTTTTTTTTTTTTTTAATTTAAGTGGGAACATAACATTCATTATAGTGAAGAGGAGAGGGGATTAATTTCTTAAAAATGTCTCCTTTTATCTGTTTCCTTTCTCCTCCATTGCTGTTTATAGGAGCCTTTATAGTTACTGCTGAATTGCGGTGCCTTGTGGCTTTTCAGCATTCACTAAAATGAAACTATTATCCCTCAAATTATAGGAACTGTATTCCAGAACTACTCTTTCCTTCTTTTTATGCACTTTGCACATTATTTTTCTTGCACATATGCTAACACTTGGACTAAAACGTCTCAGACCTTGTATTTTATTCTGTTTGCTAATTTTTGTGTGTTTTTGCCATAGTGTTATAGTCTTAGAAATGCCAAAAGCTGAAGTCTTTTAATTGAAACTTAAGAAAATGTCTCAACGGTACTGATTTAGACTTTAGCTACATAATTATATAATAAAAGCTGGATTTTCTGTTGTTTCTACAAGCGCACAAGAAAATGTCAAGGTGTTTGTAAGAAGGACAGAACTGCTTCAGCACCTAGGGGAGGATGTCTTTAGGGCACCATGATATGAGAGTTATAGCAAATAAAATCAAGGACTGGAAGACCTGCCTAGAATTTGTACAGTTGCTATTGTCTGCTGCCTTGGTAGTAGGGGTACTTCGGTCACCCTGTAATCTTTGTAAACCAGAGTTTTATTCCCAGTGTTTATTACAAGATTTTTTGGACTAGTGATGCTATAGGATATTCCAGCTTGAGGTGTGTTCTGCTGGGTTTTTTTTGTTTGTTTGGTTTTTGTTTTTTGGTTTTTGTTTTTTGTTTTTTGGTTTTTTTTTTAATTGGGCAAATAAGATGACTGAAAAATCTTTGTGGAACAAGTCTAGAAGGAGAGATGTAAATCTCTTCTTCTACTTGCTTTCAAATGTACTTTTTGCTTTTATGTGAAAGGTATGAATGTACCTCTCTCTCTCACAGCGGTTGGAAGTTTTATGTTTAGGCTTGCCATGTTTTGGCTAGGATTCCCTGGACAGAAATATGTGCAGGAAGTTTGCCTCTGGGACTCGTAAGATCTGCAGTGTGTGTGCTGCATTCAGAATGTGTTGGTCTGAATTTCCTCATGTTCACAAGTAACTAATGTGTTCCACAGAAGAGTTGCTCCCTGCCTTTCCTGGGAGATCGCGCCCGCTTCACGTGTGGAGCAGAATTAATTAGTTTGTGCCCAGTGAAATTTTGAGTCTTGAACTGCAAGAAAATCTCTAAACAGGAGGCTGGTGTGTGGAAATACAGAACTGTAAACCTGCCTAAAACAGAAATACACAACTGAAGTGTTGGAGTCCAAGTTACAAGCATAGTAAAAAGAAAAAAGCCAGCGTAGAAACTGAGGAAGCTACAGAATGTTAAGTGAAAGGGTAAAGGAGCCTAAATTGGAGAATAACCACTTTCTGTGCAGTAAAAGACACATCAGTTTCAGTACATTGCTATGTTTAACAGTAATCTGGTTTTAATAAAAAGTAGTAAGTATTGTTCTCTGTTATTGTAGTGTCTGGAAACTCTATTAATGCTCTTTGAAACCTTGTTAGAAAGATGCCTGTACCCACGGCTCCTCCACGTACTGAGCCATCTGTGCAGCAGAAGGATAGGTTGTGAAATGTTTTCCTTAGCCTGCTGAACTTCTGTCAGTCTGGATTTCATTCTTTGTGCTTGCCTTTCACCTTTGGGTCCTCCTTTAGGGAGAGTCTATTTTGGAGCCTGAATCTGAGAACTTACTAGTGGGGGAATTTGTTCACCAGAACCATCCTTTAGGTGGGATCTAGTTCACTGCCATGGCCAGCCTTCTCCTTTGGAGACTTCTGAGCTGCCCAGACTGATTCCTTTTTTGCACCCTGGAACTAATTACGTTTCCTCCTTATGCAGAAGGTGGTGGAGCCATTATTTATGAACTAAAACCAGCGCAGCTTTGTACAAATGGCTCTTTTGCTAGAGCCTGATTTCCTGTACTTGACCAGTTAGCGAGCAGCTCCCGTGCACTGTGAAGGTTAAAACTCTCTGCTGTCGCTGTGATTCATTAGCACACTTTAGTGTGAAGCATCTCTTATGCTGGATCTTGTTTTCTGTATCAGTCAGGGCACTAACAAACGTACTCAAGCTCGAGACCAGGCGTGACAGTTATTATCCCCTTTGGGGTGATAATGGGTTTGGCATGGCAGGGGTTGAGGGATCAGTCTCCTAAGCATGCTGCAGCAATTATTCTTTCCAATTTTCAGTCGAAGAGACTCCTTGAAGATGCTTAATTTTAATTCAGTTGTCTCAAGCGCAGTTTTCTTGGCCATCTGAAGAATCAGAGAATGATGTTCTGTGCTTACGTTTTTATATGCTTGTAAATAAATATTAACTAAAAAAGTCACAAAATATTTGGTTTAAAGACAATCTCATTAAACTAGCAGAATCCATGTGTAATTTCTTCTCCTTACCTTTGCTTTTTCAAATCCTTATCCAAACAAGGCAAGCCAAAACATCAGGATTCACAAATGTATCCATGTTTGTTTTTCTGTAGCTTTTTGTTATTGCCACGTTCTTTGTTGTCTAATGAGGAATGAAATCTAATCAAAATTCTCCCCTCTATATGAGAGCATTTTCTACTGTGTCTTTCAGTGTAGTTGAAAACAGCTTTTCTTTCCTTTTCTCAAAGGAAACTTGCAGGGGATTTTGTGCTCCCTTGGATTTAAAATTATTATTTTTGAGACACTATAGTTGTCTGTTAAAAATATTTGTTGGAGTTACGCAATTAAATCAAAAGTTATTGGGAGAAGAAGGAAGGCAAACAGAATGCGAATTTAACATCCTTAGCAAGTAAGAACTCCATCAACCAACCAAAAAAAAATCTCAAACCTCTCCAGAAACATTAGATCTAATATTATAAAATCTGGAATTCTGTAATCATCTATATTTCTCTAGCTGAGGGGGGTGGGGAGGAATTTAAAAGCTATACTAACAAAATTTAAACATACGTCACCTGCTGTTCCTTGTCTTAAAATTGTGTGTATTGCTTTTGACTGATCATGGATGCAAATATTTTTTGATATTGAAATACTTGGCAATCAAGCTAGCTGGCCAATTACTTGGCTGCTTTCTGGATGGAAAATAGGGGACAGATGTAGGCTGCCCCACTCAATTGTCTCTCAAGGAATGAATGTTGGAGGGTTGTGTTGCCATAGGAGCAACTACTGTGATGGAAAAAGAGTTAGAAAAATACAGCTATTAATGAAAAAAATGGATGATAACTGGCAGGCTTTGTGCATAATTGACCAAAAAAGGCTCAGGAGGAAAATGATAAATGCAGCCTGGTCCAAAGTAGGATTGATTACTGCCAGTCCACTCCCCATGCTGCAGCCTCCTTGTCCTGAGATTCTGATGACAGAGAACCTGCACCTCAGTCTTGTTTTGTAAGAAAAAAGACATGTTTTCCACACTTCCTTGCTTTTTGATTTTTAACAACCCTTTCTGTTTAAGTGGTACATTTTGTAGAAGAGATTTTTGATGGTTTCTTTTCTGAGTCTTGATGTTATTGTTTTGGTTTGTTTTGAAAAAAGAGAAAGCAGCTTTGTTAATGTGTGAATTTGAATACATAAAGTCATAAGGATAGACTTAAAACAACATTTTAAATGTGCAGAAAATTAGGATTTGTAGCCTGGATATGTTTCAGAGGTAGATTAATTGAATTGAGTGGGGTTCTTGATGCTACCTAAATGTTTTTTGTGCATGTGTTTGCACTAAGGTATACTGTGATGTACACAACCATTTTTAAAGGAGTTTTTTATTTCACTGAATTTTGAAGGGTATTTATGTGACAAAGGTAGGTTTTGCTTGTGAGAATTCATAATTAATTTGCTGGGTCTATGAAAAAGGAAATTCACAAACCATTTTTGAGGGCCTGGGAGTTCTGAAATGGTTTTTTAATGTAGAAACTTTTGGTAATGTCTGCTTTAAAAAAAAATAAATCATTGCAAGAGTAACACAAAGGTATCTGTGCTGTATTGTGTGTGCATACGTGTATTTTATTGTTGCCATTGATGGGACATTTTCAGAAATCACCTCTCTTAGTACTGTGCAGTGGCTCTGAAATGTCAGCACAACAGTTTTCAATGGACTCTGATATGTCCTAAGAGGCTCTCCTAGGGAGAAAATATTGGATTGGTAGATCCTACCCTCAGCTGCCTTTTCAAAGTTCTCTTTCATTTAATGCTAGTGTGTATCCAAGTCAGCATTGCAGTGAATCTGCACAGCTTTGAGGCTCTGTTTTTTTATTTATTTGTTTGTTTTGTTTTATTTTGGTTTTTTGTTTTGGTTGGTTGGTTTCTTTCTTTGTCTCATATTTTAACTCAATAAATTCATTCCAACTTCAAGACTTTATGGACTAACTATATTTTTTTGAAAATTTAGTAGAGTATTTGTAGAGTATCTGTCTTGCACAAAGCAGTTGTAAAACGCCCTTGCAACAGTAATTCCACCACTTAGCAAATTGAGCAGACAGATCCCATCCAAGTCCATGTGTGTCCATGTAGAACATACCCCCTTTTGAAGCCAGGGAATCTCCTGCATGCCAGGTTTATGAGGAAGGAGTGCAAGTAGGAGAGGTTACCTTGCTTGGCTGTCTCAGAGTTCTCTGTTGTGGAGCACCTGGAACTTACAGTCTCTCCCTGCAGTACTTTGTGGTAGATTTGTGCCTAAACAGCTGCTGTCATTGTCACCTAAGAAGCTTTTTCATACTTGGACTAAAACTGATAATGGTTAGACACCAGTAGTACTAACCCAGAATTTGTTAGTCTCTCACTAGTTTTTGCTTTGCCCATAGTTTTCTTGTTTATTTTTTTGCCTCTTGCACCTCTTAATTTTTGCTTGTTGTAAGTAGAAGCTTGACTTTTTTACTTGCTCACCTAAGCATTCAGCAGCCAAAAATCAGAGGAAGGCTTTTAGTTTTGTCTCATAGTTTTCCAGCAGTCTATCTCATGTATTTGGCTGGAACTCCTTCTCTTGGTGGTTTAGCACTTCATTCCTGACCCAGCAAAATATGCAAGTAAATATTTAACTTCCAGCATGGAATCCACCCCCTTGCTTGTTTTTACTAGGCTGCTCATCTTTTCAAAGTTATGCACATGTTTTAAAACATTTCAGTATGGGAAAAAAAAGTGCTTGGGAAGAAAAGTCTGTTTGAGACCTTGAATCTGGTGTGCACTGCAAGCAGAAGAGTAGCTGCAGTGTCCAGAGTCTTTACATTCCTAGATAATCATGTCTAACTTCTACAAAATGTGTCCATCTACATTCCTCTTGTATTAAGATCAGGAAAATAACAATTCTGTAGCATGTCCTAAATAAAAACAAACGAGAAGACAATCTGTCAGGAAGGTGGAGTGTAAATCAGCACATTCAACAGCATTTTGGTGTTTAATAGTACTGAAAAAAATCAGCAGATATAAGAGATAATGTAAGGCAAGCATGGTCTGTGGATCTTCATACAGGGATTATGAACCATCAGCAAAAAGGAAATTATTAGACTTGAGATTGTTTTTAAGCTTGAGTGTGCATAGTTTGAAAAAGACAAAATACTCAAAAAAAGGAAAAGCTGTCCTTTTGCTGTAAAAAAATGGTATTTAATGTGTTTTAGATGAAATTTTTATTTAACCAAGAAAGAACTAATGTAATGTAGTAGCTCGGAAAAAAAATCTGGATAAAACTACACAAATGGTTAGGGAAATTTTGTTGGTGGGGTTTTTTTTGTCTGTGTTTTAATTGACAGTAATTTCCTTATGAACACCTTTCTGGACATGCATAGCAGGTGCTGGGCTGCTTACTGGTTATGTTTGGTAGGTAAAAAGGAAAACCATGTTGTTAAGTGTTAAAACTACTTTGTGGGAGAATATGGTGTAAAATATCTTTTTGGTCTGGCACATGTTGCCCAGAGAGGTGAAGCTGCAGATGCCCCATCCCTGGAAGTGTTCAAGGCCAGGCTGAATGAGGCTCTGAGCAACCTGGTCTAGTGGAAGGTGTCCATGCCTTTGGCACAGGCTTGGAGATGATCCTTAAGGTCCCTTCCAACTGAAAATAATTTATGATCTATAAACTTCAAGCCTTGGGGGTGGGGGAAAAAAAAAAAAAGGACATCTTTGTGGAAGCTCTCCTATAGTGCAAACAGAAGATGCAGACTGAAGGGAGGAAATTAAATTCTATTCAGGAAGACATTCATGATCAATTTGTGTGGGAGGCCAGAGTGGGGACAGCAAGGACCATTATGATCCTTAAAATCCATGAAGTAGCACTTACTGTCTTAGTGAGGAGAATCAGATGTTTCTTAACATTTTTTTTTTTAAGAAGAAAGTTTTTGTCTCTCAAAGTTACCTGATTTAGGTAATTCAGTTTATAGGCTCTCCCACATGTACAAAATGTGTTGTGTGTAGTTTGGAGTTGAGCTGATCCTTCAGCAGCACTCAGATTCCTGTCCGTGCCTCAGCAGTGGTCTGCTCACCCAGGAACAGTTGTTTTATTGAGAGCTCTGAGCTACACTCAACATATTTCTGTTTAGCATTTTGTTTCCCTTAAATGGAAAGCTAGCAGCTGCCAAGGTTCCCAAATTTTGTGTTTAGTAGGTGATTAAAACTTCATTTTAAACATGTAAGCAGAGGTGTGTTCATTTATACAGGTGCTGTGAGCTCATATTTGCCTTTGATTTTTAATGATGGCTACAGACTCCTCTGTTATATCATGCCATCATTACATTTATGTGTGTTTATTTTGCAAAGTTCCATACTTAGGTGGTACATTCAAAATAGAAATCTGAGTGGTATGCCATGTATGTGGATACTGTTTTCATAAAGGAGCTCCAAACTGCCTTAGATGATAATGCAACTTGAATTGTTTGTTATAAGAAAGCTCATCCAAGCATATGCGATGCTTGGAAAAGGTTGAACTGAAAAGAAAGAAGAAAAATTTAAAGTTCTTGAATTTTTTTTTTAAAAAAAGGAAGTCAAGACTCAGTTTCATCTACCTGGCCTCCCCCTGTGTGGAGTATCACAGAGAAAGTGAGGAAAGTGTGTGGGACTAGTGAGGAGAGCTGAGTGTAGTAGTGCATATTTTACCCGTGGAAAACAATGGAATTCTGTCCAACTATGTTGCATGCAACTTGTAATACATGATATTGTAGTACGCGAGCGTTTGTGATTCCCTTGATTTTTAAAGAGTTCTTAGTTCAATAAAAAACAAGTTTATTTAAATGCTTATATGCCAGATTTGAATGTGCTACTGGAGATCATGGAGAAAGAGTCAAACACATGGAATCTGCCCAGGCTATGCAATTGCTTGTACAATTTCTTGGTGCTTGTTTGTCACTAATGCACGCAGATAAATGGGCAGAATTTTATGTGTTGCTCAGCAGCTACAGCTATTCTATCAGTGACTAAAAATAGAAAAAAAAAAAAAAGGAATTGTCATGTGATTTTTAAACTAGTGGCTTTTGTACAAGCCTCCCCAAACTGAAGGTGAAGTCACACCTCAACCAGTGAATTGTGCATATTTCTGATTTCAAGACTTCATCCATGGGGAGAGACTAGTCCACCAACTTGACTGCTTCCTGAGCTCGTGGCTGCTGTGCTGCTGTTTTCTGAGCCTTGGGGTGAGAGGGGCAGTGAACAAAGAGCTTCAGGTGTTGCTCTGCCTCTGGGTTTCTTCTCATGGCAGCAGGGATGGGACCTGCAAGTCTCCTGCAAGTGTGGAATTCTGAAAGCATAGGAAAAGAGACAGCAGAGCATCATTCTTTCAAACATACAGTAAGAGGCAGGTGGAGCCTTATTTCAGATAAATAAGTTATTAAAATTAACATTGGATGCATCAGAAGACATCCTGCATAATAAATCCTGTGGTTGTAAAGAAAGCCTTTCAATACACTCTGAACTTGTTGAAATCTATTTTAGTTTATATGTGCAAGGAAAGCAAGTGATTTTATGTTCTGCTACTCTTTTTTCTACAACTGGAAGCCTTACCAAAAAAAAAGGTTTAATAACAGATATTTTGAGAATTAATCAGTAGAGCATGTAATGGATTTATCTGGTGTATCTTTGAGTGATCCTGTGGAAATGTGCACCTTCTATAACAGTGTGGCTCCTGTATAGCTGGTTTTAACTTTATGAATCTCAATGTAACTAATTAAAAAGGAAATGTTTTTCGTAGCAATATGTGAACTCAGAGAATAATTGGGTTGTAATTCAGTCTGTCAGCTCTGCTGCCATTCATAAAGTGGGTTTATGAAGGCCTCAGAAATCTCCATTTGAATTACAGCTTTATTCTGTGTCTAACCTGGAACAATGTATATCTTAGCATTTCATTTGTGAGGCTGAGAATGTTTTATAATCCTGAAAATATTACTTAAACGTATACTTATCATAAAGTTTCAATCTTGCTTTTGGAGGAAAAACTATTTACATTGCATTTTTTGAAATTTAGATTTTACATCTATTATGTTAGAACTTTAACTGTGGATGTTTATATGCAAAAACTTTATATTGTGGTGGATGGGAGAGATTTTTTTTTTTACATGTCTCTATTTCAGATAAAACAAATGACTGTCTGGAGCGTTTACATTTTGTTTAATATTTACTTTGGTTTATTATAGAAATACAATTTCACTATCTCCCAGAGAATTACCCTCCAAACTTATTTACACTGTTTTCTTAGCACAATAAAGTCAGTCATAAGAGCCCAATGTATTTGCATATATATATATATATATATATATACACACACTGTATTTTCAGATTTTTATTTTTGGACTTCATTCTCTTAAGGCAGTTCTTAAATGTGCTCTGTCCTCAGGTTGCTGAGTCAAACCATGAAGGAGCATCTGGTACGAGTGGCTAATGAAGCAGAATTTATCCTGAGCAGACAGAGGGCAGAGGATATTAACCGCCATGCTGAATTCGAGGTGAGAAAGGAAATCCCGTTTCAAAACAGCAAAACACGAGAGCATAACCATCCCACTGTGTTTAAGGATTCCAGGCTGTGATAGGGGCTTTGCAGGCCTCTGGAGGTTCCACTCTGAAAGGTGCTTTGCAGTCCTAGGGAGATTTGATAAGTTTGCCACTAATTTTGGTGGCAAAACAGGCTGAGCAGAGCAGCTCAGAACTTGTTGAAATCTGCACACAGTAGATTGTAGGGAAAGAATTTTATCATAGCAACGCTGCTCTTTTCCATTTAGCAAATATCACTGTATGTGTTAAAGCTGCTTAGCATCACAGTCAAGATACAGGTCTGAAAAAAAGCACTTTGCTGAAGATAAGTGGTAACAGCCTGTGAAGTGCAAAATGAGAAATTACTTTCTTTTTTCTCTTTGTATCATCTGCTATTTAACTAATCCCTCTCTAAACCCATTCTCCTTATGTTTTACATGCCTCAGTGTTGTTTGGTTATGTTTTCATATTTTCACCCCACTTAAGGGAATCTAAAGTGAAATGACTGGTCTCTGTTTTTGTAATAAACTTGTATTACTTCTAACCAAAATATAAGCCTGTTTTCCGAATCACTTTGGTCGTACCTCCAGTTTAGGATCTTGGTTACATTACGTATCAGCTTTCCCTGTGCTTTAATTATTGGGTAAAAGAAAATGAAGCTAAATCTCTCTCAATTCCCTAATATTCTACTTAAAGAGTACTTTGTCTTTCTTCTGACATGTGATATTACTTGTGGTTTTGTTTTTAAAATGAAGCATTAAGAGATTGAAGGCACATTTGTGCTTAACGTACTTCTAAACTGTTTTCCTCTTAAATCTTTACTTGAAAAAATACTCCCCAAAGATGAAAGCATATTTGTCTTAGACAGTGCTTATGTTCCAAAGGTCATCTGTGTTGGCCCCGGGATTCAAGCTGTGCGTTGTCTAATAACATATCTGCACTTCATCTAGAGCTAGTTACCCCCTCCTGCAAACAGAGATGTTGGAAGGTATCTACAGTACCCTTCTGCAATGCTGAAATAGCAGGCATGTTTCATTTATTACATCAAGGGCTTGGCGACAGTCCTGTGGAGATGAAAAGTGCATCCTTTTACTCCATGGCCTGATAATCACTGGACTGGGACATGCTTGACATCTTTTGCTCTGGATTTATGCAGAAGCTCCATGCATGACATGGTGTTATTGATTAGATGAGCAGCCCACTTTCTTCCTTCAGATGCAAACTATCTGCCAGGAGGGGTGTGTGTATGTAGGAAACGTGAGAGAAATGAAGGGTTCTGTCATATAAATACAGGCTCTCTGTGAATGCAGTTGTTCAGTGACAACTGCACTCTTAGCTCTAGTTCAGCCTCAAGATACCTTTTATGGTGTCTGGAAGAAATTTAAACAGAGCATCAACTTACATTTTTAATAGAGCTCTGAGTTCTGCTGTGGCAAGTCTCTGGGATGAGAGTTGGCTGATATTTTAGGCTGATGCTGGTTTCAATCTGTCCTGTCTCCGTGGTGGTGGCTCAAGAGGTTTAACTCATCAGGTGGAACTTAAATGGAAAGTGGTGTACTCAAATATCAGCAGTCTGTTTATCCAGTTGAGTTTGGTTCCTGGGTTGGAAAAACTTTGATCCAGCATGATTTCCACAGGTGCAGAAACTGAGAATATGCAACTATTTTGTTCTGCCAAATGTGTAAAGAGCCTGATGTCTGTGGCAGCTTTTAGTCAGTGCTGTGTTCCTTTGTGGGAAGAGGAACCATTAATAATATCCATGTGAGTCTGCAGGACCACCTTAACAATCAGAAATTCTGGTGTACCGTGTTCATCCACGTCTTAAGATGTGATAGCTGGAGAAAGTGAGCAGAGGAGTGATCCTGTAAGATTTAGCCCAGGAAAATTATGTATATGGAAATCTGGGTTTGATCACACTTAAAAATGTGCTGTGCTTCTGGTAATTACTAGTTGCAGGTTTTTTTAATAAATAGTTGGGATCAGCTTGTGTGGTTCAGATCAGAATAAAGTTTTGCCCTCTGAGTGCCATGGAGAAAGGAGATGAGACTGGTTGAGGAAGGATAAAGGCCCTCAGATGAGAGATAAGGAAAGAACTATTACTTGTTTTTTATTCAGACTTGCAACACTGGGTCAGCAACAATCCAACCCCCAATTTTCTTTTTAAAGATCTTTAGTATGTTTATTGCTACCTGATTGTAATTCTCCATTTCTAAAAGTCATGATGAAGATGAGCCTTGCAAAATCTAAGTGAGATTTTGAAGAGGTTAGCATTATGTATGCAAGGACAGTTTAGAAGTAAAAGGCAAATTGTCTTTTACTTTTAAAACTGAAGCCTGGTATTTGGAGCATATAGAGGCAGGAGAAAGCAATGGGAAATTTAGGCAAGCTCAATAATGAAGCTCTCTAATTATGTATAATTGTATATATAGTTATAAATGGGGTAAGGATGGTCATTGTAAGAGAAAGGAAAAGCCAAGGAAAATAGGGAATATAGGAAAGGCACTGCTGTGCTGAAAACTGCATCTTACAGAAATGTGATGCAGAAACTATTTGACAGGTGATAGTTTAAAAGTTGCATGGGGTGCCACTCCTGTTTGGTTCTTAATTAATTTCAAGTACAGGAGAGATGTTTTCCTTGCAGAAGTGGTTTGAGAAATGTCCACCTCTCAGTTTTTTACACATCTAGGAGGAGATGGGGAAGCAACAGCAAATGCAGCACATGTGAACTTTGCTGTGTAAGCTCTGGTTGGGCTTTGCTCTGTCTCCATGTGGTGGGACCCTGCATTGGTAAGAACGTGGAGAGGAACCCTTTCCATATAGTGGGATGACCAAAAGCATGGGGAGAGTCTCTGAAGCAAGGATAGTTTGGGGTTGTTTTTGGGTTTTTTAGGTTTTTTTGTTTGGTTTGGTTTTTTGGTTTTTTTGGGGTTTTTTTGTGGCTTGTTGTTCCAGTTTGTTCTGTAACTTTGGGTATGCAGTAAACCCTGAATGCCTCAGCAAGATCAATTTAAACTGAAAGGAATAGAAAAGAAATGTTTTCTATTCTACTTGTGCCTTCTCATGGCGATTTTCTCTCAGAAACTAAAAGTGTCTTTTCACTGCTACCTGTATAAGGAGTAGTTCATCTATGGATGTAGGCATATGGGGAAGTCACCAGGAAACCTGAGAAATTCTCATTTTACAGTGTGATTGAGCCTCAAAGAAGCCTGATGAAGGAATATTCTAGTCATTTCTGTAATGAGGTAGCAATGAAACACACATTTTTTGCAGTGAATGTGGGAAAGTGAGCATTTCTAACATATAATCTTAAATTTTCTCCATTGTCCCTGAGATTTATATGTGCATGTCTCTCGGGTATTTTTCAAAATCTCACCCTTGGTGTTTGGCAGAGTTAAAAATCCTGAGGAGGAGCCCCTTTATGGTGGTTTCATGCTACCACAGAGATTTTTTTTCTAGAAATGACCTTGAAAAATGTGGTGATTCTCACTGTGTCTTAGATTATCTGTGCAGACTACTGTGGAGTTGGGCCTATGGGAATAATTGGATTTGGTGTGAGGAGGGGGAGGGAATTTTGTACTCTAATTGACTTTATTTTATAATTTATGACAGGAGTGCCCATTGCCTTGGCTATGCCTCCTGTCTTATATAAATCTTTTGATGTACTTCTGGGTGAATATACATATTTATAGAATTCTAAATAAGTAGACCTGCAAGGTTTTTAGGCCTGGATTGTTCAGTGTTTCATCTTTCTAGTGAAGGTTTAGTTTGCTATTGGATGGCACTACTGGATTTAGGCAAAAATCTGTGATACCAAGTCTCAGTGCTTGAGTAAAGTGTTTTTGGTGATTGCTCCATGGTTTCTTTTTTTGTTTATTTGTTTTGTCTTGTTTTTGGTGTTTTGGGGTTTTTTTTTGCATGGAAGATTCACATGGAAAGTTAAGAAAATGGGGGAAAATGTGCAGTACAAAACTATTCATAATGTTTGTTGTACTTTATGGTGTGTGTAGAAGAGAAGAGGAGAGTGCCACACAATAATTACCAGAAAACTTTCTATAATGGGTGTGCAAGGATTCTTCATTCTGAGGAAAGCAAACGCCTTGGTACTTTTTTCAGTAAAATGTTACTGCTATTCTAATTGGCAAAATAACCTGCCTCCTCAAAGTGTCATTTTTGAAAGATTGGGTGGTGTCATCCCCTTGAATTTTTGGTCTTTTTTTTTTTTCCCTCAAATTCTTGTCATCCACAGAAATAGAAAGTGCTGGCATTCTTGTTATTGGCTGTTTCTGTTGATTAACTGAGAATTTCACATGACTTTCCCTTTGCATTTGTTATAAATCATGCTAGGCAGCTAACTTCCCTGCATGATTTCTCTTCAATAATTAAATCTAGCATTTCCAGCTGCTGTAAAATTTGTTGCCCTTTTGTGCTCAGTTATATTTTTTCATGCGGAAGACTTGGACTTCCTCACAGTTTTAATTCTTATTCAGTGTCAATTTACAGGCTGTGGTAATAAACAGAATGTTTTACTTCACGGCTCGTGCTGGGAAGCGAATCTTAAAACGGGGATTGCCTTGACAGAGGTGGGATGCAAGGCTGGGCAAGCGTTCCAGTAGTGACTTGGATGGAGCTGTTTGCTTTTTGTTTCCTTGGCAGAAGGCAAAATCCAGTGTTTCCCTTGATGGATAATCTTCTGTATCCCACATATTTTCACCTTTGGTGCACTAAGTATTAAATGTTGGAATATGTTATTTGTATCAGAGGAAGCGGCTAAAAATTACTGCAAGTCAATTCTGGCAGAATACCTGTAAGTCAAAGGGAATGTTTGAGAGCCCTTGAAAGAATTATGGAAAGGTGTTTGGTGTTTTTGTAGTTTCTGTAGATGATTGGTGCTTCTATATGTAGTAAGAAGTTACTGTGGTAAAGGTTTTAATCCTTGACTTGGTCCATATTTTCCATAGTTTACCAGTGTTTTTAGCAAAACCGGCTTTGTTATAGAGCCTGTGCATCAAAAATTCCTTCTGTGGCTCTTGCAACATTCTTTTGTATTAAAGTGTTTTTCAGCACATTTAATAGTAATGTCCTTAAACCAAAAGATTTTGTAGTGATTTATTAAAAGAAAGGATTTTTTAGTGATTTCAGTGGCAATTCTCTCTTGCAGAGTGGGTCAGCAGCGATGGTTCTCCACAGAGCACACGGAGATAAAGGACAGTGCAAGCTGCAGGAATGCACCCAAAAGCTGCTGTCATTAAGAGTGCAAAAATGTACTGGGGCACCATGAAGGAAGTTAGATATTCCCTCACTGAAAAATAAGGCTTTACACATATTGTTATGAACGGGCTTGACTGTCTCAAATTTAAATTTGTAAATAAGTGCTGCCCTTTGCATTGGGACGTTTAAGTGTTACAGCACCATCTGTCTGTCGGTAGAAGGAAGAAAAAAATTGACTTTTATTTCTAAACATGTTTTTGAGGTATTTATAAATGCTTCACAGAGTGCTGAGCATAGGAGAATTTTTTTTTTTTTCTCATGGGAGGATTAACCGGTTTTGTTCTGCTGCAATATGTTGGTAAATCCCAAACTAGGAGATTAAATTTCTTTTATTCCTGAGGTGGCAATTTTTGGGATTAATTGTCTCATGTGAAACAAAGGAGACTAAGTAAGTGTAATTAAAAAAAAAAATCCAGGAAGGTCGTGCACAGTGTTTTACAGTGTTTGAGATTTCAACTTTTTGTGTCCTTTCTCACTTCTTTTACATATTTAACACATCTACTTATTTTTCTCCTCCTGTGAATGATAAACTTCCTTTAAAAAACAGTTTATTCCCTCTCATAAGTACAGTTACAGATTATTATATTCACTAGAAATTATCAATAAGCTTAAATAATCTACTTTCCATAGGTTGATGAACTTATCTTTTGTTGTGGGAATACATCTTAGCTCCATCATAAAATCTTCTATCTGCCCTACCTCATCCTGCCTTTCTTTAAATATCTTTCTGGCATTCAGACTTGATGAGCTGGATCTTTCTTGTCCTTGTCTCGGGTGGCTTGTTGAAAGAAATCTAATGAAGCCTGACTTCCTTTACAAAGGCAATGATTGCTCTTGCCAGTGTGTTTATTCCTTTGTTTGCTTTTTGCTTTAAACACAGCTCCAAGTTTACCTTTTAGCAATTTCAGACTCATTGCCGTGTTGCTCCCTGCAGTCCTCCAGTGTCCATTTGGCATATTTCTTTCCTCTGGCACTGAGGCAGCTTGAACAAGAACAATGCAGCTGAGGGCTGTGCTCATCCCTGAGTTACTCTGGATCACCTGGGTGGACACTGCCTGGTCTCAGCAGTTGTTTTCTTCCCAGTTTTCTTTTATAACATCTCTGTTCTGTGATGGTCGTGTGTTCCAGGAGTGCTTTTTACCCTTTGATCTTCTATTAGCTCTACAGAGACTCCTTAATGGGCTTCTTCCTCCTGATTTGTTTGAAAAATAATTTAATACTGCCTTTATGGCTTTATGCAATTGTTCCTCCATCTCTTTTGACCTGCTTCATTCTGTTTTTAAAACTATCATGCTGTAGTTGACGTATTTTTCTGTTTTCCTTCTTTGGGGAGACTTAGTGAAGAATGCCATTTTCTTTCTACACCTTAACCATTCCAGCTTTTTTTTAAAAAAAAGCCTTCTTTTGGATGGCCTATGTTTCCTTTGAATCCCTAATATTGTATCTTTTTGTACAGATTTTGTGTTGTCTATTAAAACATTTTCCATATTTTTCTGCATCTTTTTATATTTATAATATGAAAATTAATCTAGCCAGGTAAGAAATTTCTTGCTTCAAATGAGATGTTCCCATCAGAAATGTTGTTGTTCTCACCTATTCATGAAAAATAAATCAGCATTGTTTACCTTATTTATTATTCATGGACAGATTTTTATGGTGGCTCATGCCAGGTAATGATTCTTAAATAATCCAGACTGAAGTAATACAGTGTAAATGGAATGTAATTTTCTAGCAGTAACAAAGCAAATATCCTGTTTGGGCTTGATTGGATATTTTATTCTGAAATTTCTGTCCAGAGATGACTTGTATTGCTTATGTACCTTTACAAGAGCAGTGTTAGGAATTGTTCAGCTTTGAAGAAAGAGCACTGGTGACAGTACACATCTCTCCTGTGTGTTTTGTTGTAACTCAGTTTGATCTAAATGAGAAAGACATTACATTGAAATAATTCTGATATTGGAGCTGACAAGGTCACAGAAGATCTTCAGGGTCTATATACCTGAAGGTGTTTTTTCTCAGTGTTGCAGCTGCTAGGTTGGACTTAAATACTCTGCTCAGTTTTAAACTTTAACTTATTTTTATTTTTGTTTAGCATTATTTCTTTCCTGTTGTGTGTTTATTATCTTTGGGCTTCACTGTCAAGCCTGTTACCCTATGTCAACGTGTGCATTCTTAAGGAAGGGTTTATTGAAAGGGAAAATGCAGTAATGCTCTCCCAGAATACACTCCCACTCTTCTGGAATTTGAAGTGATGCTTGGGTTATAAAATGCATTTTCCCTGGTAGTGAGTCAGCTTGGATGAGGAGATGTGGATCACAACCAGTATTTCCTAGAGCACCTTCTGTTCATTACACTGTTGTAATTAATAGAATGAAGCTGTTGCTGATAATGGCTGATGGCTACACTCAGTGCTTACAGTTGGGAAGCTGACTCCAACAAGTGTAATGAAGGATTAATTTCAATAGCTGCTGAATTATGGCAAAAAGGAGCAAAGATAAAGGTAAACACACTGGACATAATTTAATATCTAAAATTAGGCTCTTTTCTATGTTTTATTATCTTAGGTGAAGCTCCTGTGCTGTTTTATTATGATGACTTGGTCTTCCAAGCATCCTTTCCAGTTCCTCTCCTTTGTGACTAAACAATTCTGAGCAGCAAGGAACTCTGTCAATTCATTATTCACTTATTCTGCAGACTGTTTATTACATACATGTTGGGGAGCCTGAAACAAACTGACAGGAGTTGTACAGTTAAGATTAGTTTGACCAGGCTCTTATCTCGTATTTTCTCTCCTCTCCTTCTGGAATTAGCTCTACTGATTCTTGTCATATGCCCTTTCTTTGGCTGCTTTTTGTTTTATTTTGCTTATGTGATGTTGGTCTAGATAAGTCATGACACCTTCCCAAAATGTGACTTTTTAAATCAAAGAGGTTTGTTTATGTGAGTGGAGAATTTGTGCTTACTGATGTTTTAAGAGCTGTGATGAAAAAAAAAAAAAGGTTAGAGTATTCTTTTGTTGTTGTTATTTGTAGACCTAGCATTTCCACTGTAGGTGAAAATGTAAATATCAGAACCATTCTGAAAAAAAAAGTTAATTACGACATGATAATTTAGTTTGCCTACAGGAACCTGAAACTGCTTTTTTTTTGTTTCTGTTAAAACTGAATAGGAAATTGAAGAGTTTTTAATAGCATTAACTTTCAGATGAAATGTTTTCAACCAGTCTTTACAATTCCAGAATTAGTGGAAACATTTATATCTTTAAGATTCTTCCATCAAGGCACAGGGAAGCGAATTATTGAAAAGATAAAAATAAATTTGTTTGCTTTCTGTCAGAGTTCATATCTACAGCCAACCTTGATAGAAGACCAGAATGATTTAGACAAGTTTGCTTTGGAGATTCATAACATATGCTTGCTGGACAGAATTGAGTTATCTCTGCTCTGGAGAGTAAGTTATTGTAGCAGGAGCTGACAGAGATGAAGATAACTGAGGGAAATTCAATTACCTTTTAGTGTTTTCCTTCTAATAGGATTCTTAATGTGAAAAAGATCCTTAGATGATGCGCCTGTGTTGCTTTGTGAGATCTGCTTTGATACCTGCATCCAGAATAAAGTGAACTCTTCTTTTCAGGCCTTCATTAAGGATGAAATATGCATCTGATTGCTAAATGGGTGCTAGCTTGTGATTCAACATATTATCATTTGTAGTCCAGATGTATTTGACAGTCTTTTGGCAGCAGTCTTGAATATTCTAAATACAATTTCATTTTCAAAAGTATTGTTTTTATTTAAAAAGGTTGTTTATAACAACAGTGGAAGAAAGAGGTCACAAAATTGTTAAATAATTCCCTGTACTCTAGTGCTGCCTCTGCGTGGTTTTTCCTCTCATTTGACTTTCCTGGCAAAAGCACTGAAGTTACAAATATTATTTATGACTGACCTGAGTTCAGGCTGTTGGGTTAAAGCTCATCCCCTTGACAATAGCTGGATTTCATGTAAAAGCTCTTCAGTTCTGAAGTTACTGGGGTAGACTGGTGCATACAGGTATTAGGATATTGTTATTTGTGTTACTTGTATAATATTTTTTGTAGTGTCTGGTGGTTGGAATGGAGATTTAGAAGTGACTTTATGAAGGCAGCTCACTCTGCAGCTGTATGTACAAGAACAAACCATGTACAAATTGGTGTACCTGCAGTATGCACTCATTTACTGATCATAAACTACTGGCTAGAGCTGAATGTAAAACGAGTTTATTTTTTAAACTCTGAACCTTACTAGGGCTGCAAAGTGTGCTTTTTGTCTGGATGATTTACCCAAGCATGTGCACATTGATATTTCTATAAAAGAAAGGAAGAACAAGTGTCTTCCTGTTAGATTGGTTTGAAACCCCAAACCAGGTTTGGATGTGCCTAAAATTTCCAGCATACCTGACCCTATAGAGTAGTGGATTGAAATTCTGGTCCATATTTTGAGCAGCTGCTTGTCTTGACCTGTGGCTTCTTGGTGAAGTCAGCTGTGGTTATGCTCATCATTCTCTTGTTTGGACTAAAATCCTTGTAGGAACAGTCTCATTTTGTAGTTAATGCAGTCTCCTGATTGAGGCATGACCAAGTTGATACCTGCAGGTTTGTTTTTTGATGGTCTTGAAGGTGACTTATGAAAATCAGCTTTGGGACAACATACTGAGATGCTTAGGAAGTGTTTGAAGGTGTTTGTCAGTAGTTCCTGAAAGCCCTTACAGTCAAGGTTTTTACTGTTACCTATATTTCTTCCATAGAGTATTTTTCCCTTTATCTATTAGTATATTATTGAGGAGATAACTGTACAAAATGTTGCATTTAGTGTAATAGTTTACTTTCTTGTTCCATTGAAAGCTTCAGCCTTCCACTGAGAATGCTCCATTATGAATGCAAAATATTGTGACGTGCAGAAATAAACACCTCCGTGAGTGATGGTTGAAAAGAGACAGGAATTGCTTTAATAAGGATTTTACATCTAAATTGATAAAATTGTCTCTGGTTTGTAGTAGATGGGGCTGTCTGGGATCCAGGGAGGTGGAAATTGTGGAAAACTGTCAAGCCACATCCATCCAGGGGTGATATTCCTAATCTTTTACAAAGGTAGCCTTTTATTTCTGAGTAGATCTATGCAACTTTCCAGGAAAGGGAACAACACTGCACTAATCAGAATTCTTTACTGGAATTGAAAGGTCCTTTCACATTGCCTCTTTTACCTCAGTACTTTGCATTCCAGGTCATTATCTTAACTCCCCTGTATTTGCTTTAAAGTGGAAATCACTATAACAGAGTTAAAAAATCTTTTCTTTCCTGCTTCATGTTATTCTTTTATCAAAGTATTTACAGAATGAGTCTATCTACTGATTTTTCTCTTTGACCTAAATGGGAGAAAGCTGAGCCAATTCCTTTGACATGGTCTTGGGTCATGAAAAGGAAGATGTGTCAGGCAGTTAAGTTGCTCTTCTGGTGATTATTTTGTCAGGGAAGTTTCCAAGTAACTTAAAAACCTCTGGATTTCACTGTTAATCTGGAGTCCAACTGGAAGTGGCAGAGTCAATCCTTAGAAAGGTTTCCCAATCAGAAAATCAAACTGTCCTCACTATTCTGCTTCAAACAAGATGTTTCCTGTTACTTTTCTCACTCCTCCCTCCCACCTGTTTCCTGCTCACAATTCTAACATTATGTTATTAATTCACTATTTAGAAAATGCACCTTCAAAGATTTCTGGCCATTTTAAAAGTAAAGATTTCGATATCTCTTGGAAGTAGGGTTTGGAAGGTGATGATAGTGACTATGATGAGCAGTGCAAGTGCTTTGGTGGTCATTCCATGTCTTTTTCTTCAAGGATACTGGCAAAATTTGACCAAAATTTTTTTGGTCAAAAATTTACAGGAACAAATTCTAAGTAGTAATGCCAAGATTATGGCCTAATGGATTTTGAGATGTTTGTGCTCCTTCAAGCCTTGTCCTTGCAGAAATTCGAGATTTGAGTCTTACTAAACTCTCCCGAATTGTGTTGTCCTTAGAGCAGTTTGATTCCATCTTTTATGGCTGATGCCAATCCTTGATGGATAAAGCAAGCAAAACTCTCAGTTACTGGAGGGATTGCTCTATTATAGAGAATGTGTGGAACTTGTGGAACAAACTTGGGACTCTCCACTACCACCAGCAGGACTGGGTCATCCTCAGCTGTGCTGGCTCCATGCTTGGTCCCAAGGAAACATTTACAAAACCAAACCAAACCAAAACAGATATTCTGACTTCTAAAACGTTGTTGATTATTTTTTTTCCTGTGCTGCCTGTTAGAAACCCCAGATATCTCATTTCTAAGCAGTTGTTGAGAGCCCTGTAGCCAGCACCACTCATCTTGGCACTGGCCCAATGCTGTTGTGCAAGGCAGTTTCATATGGATGGCATGAGAGGAGGGAGGAATGTTTCCTGGGTTATTTTTTTGGATCACAGTTGTTTGAAGCTGTTCAGAAATTTGGAATATTAGAAGTAGATTTTTGGCTGGAGTGTAACTGAAGCTGTTAAAGTGTGTGAGGGATGTTGTTACATGGCTCTTTGGTATGCCCAATAACTGTTGCTTACATGTGTTCTATATAATGTTTTATGTAATTTCAGTAGTTTCCTTTGGTTTTGTGCATGCTTGCTGGGAGCTGCTGATTTTGATTAGTCACTGTACTGTATTCCAAAACCTATAACTTTAATGAGTGAACTGTAATTCACACCAAAACTCAGATTTGTGTTATAAAAATCCACAGAATTTGTGGTGCTTTTTATTTAAATCCTGTGTGGCTATTGTGCTCTAAACATAAGCAGCTCCAAGTACTGAATTTAGTATTTTTCACTGAATTAAAGTCAATTAGCAAAGTCTAGTTAAGCAGGATTTGTGCAGTTGGAGTGTGTAATCTGTTTTGTGGTCTTACATCAACATCCCTGACTTCAGCTGTTGGTAGAAAATGCTGATAACTGTATTGAAGGGTGCTATGAAATCACCCTCATACCATTTAAAAAAAAAACAAACCCAGAACAACCAGAGAGAAGAAAACGTGCATGCTGAACTGAAACAGAGCCAAAATCAAAACTCAACAAGAACATTAGAACCTTGAAATTGGTATGTTTCCCAAATTCTGAAAAGTAGTGTTGAAATGAGAAATAAGCAGAAAATTTCGGAAGTGGCTCTTACATGTTCTTGTGTAAGGGTAAGCAAACTGTTTAGGGGGTATTATCTTTTTTTGTTTTTAATTAGAATTGACAGCATAAAGGATGATGCCAGTAGAAACTGCTTGGTGCTACACAGTTCTTAATTTCTCTGAAGGGAGAATCTGTGGTAGTTGCAATACTGTCTCTTGCATCGTTGCAGTTTTTTCATTTACGTGAAGAGAGCAAGAAAAAAAAAGAAATTTTAAAGCCACATTCTCAGTCTGTGTTCCATATTGCTCGGTATAAGGATCTAGAGTTGTATGAATGAGTGTTTACACTTAAGATTGCTGTAAAAAACCCAGAGGCTGTTGTCTTCTCGTGCTTTCGATAATGGGAATATTCCAAATGCTGTCTCTTTATGTGTATTGAAATCACCCAGTTATAAAATAACTTAAATTATCCTCAGCCCAACAATTTTTAGAGCCAAATGTCAACCTTTCAAGGGTGGTGGAACATTTTCTGAATTAAAAAATGTTAGTTGAAAAAACCTTCATATACATGTCATGCTGTTCTAAAATTAAAAATCGTGGTACCTGAATGCATGAGAACCAATCGTAAGGGGAAGAGTCTTGTTCTCTAGGTGGAATGAAACATAAAACATAGAATACTAGAAAAAAAAGAGAGGGGGAAAAATAAAGTTAAAACAATTTGCTTTTCATAGTTTGATGCTATAGGAACTCTGACAGGAGGCTTTAAGATAAGGCAGAGGTTAAGCCAAAGCTGGGATCGTGACTCTTTACATGTTTCCAAAGTAAGTGACTAGGAATGATTTTAGAGAATGGCTGCTATAAAAGACCATATTGACTATATTTTAAAAATCTTTCTCTTTGCTTCTGTGGTGTTTTTTTCTGTGGTGTTTTTTTGGTGTTTTTTTGTTTTGTTTTGTTTTGCCCTTTAAAAAAAAATCTTTGCCATTTCATCGTCATCTTCATTAAAATATCTTGCTTTTAAAATGCTTGGTCCTGGAAAGAATCAGCCTCTCAAGAATCTTAGTTTACAAAGAGGTAAAAAGCAAATTTGGAGTGTAAGTTAGAAACTAATTGGCAGCACTGAGCATGTTATTCTTGAATAGACTTTAGAATAAAATTCCATATAATCCTCCTTTTTTCACAGATTCTCTCTAGTAATTTGAAGGTTTTCTGGCCAAAAAACCCCCAAACTAACCAAAACCTAACTTAATACTTTTCCTTAGTAATTAATTAAAATGCTTCTGCAGATACAGATGAAGATGACTTGATGGCAGTAACTGAAGGGCTTTTTCCCATGTGTGGGAAGGAAACACTTTGCCAGCAAACCTGTGTTTGTCCAATTTAGCAATGTTGCTCAAGGATACATGCCAGGCAGGGTGATCATTCTCCACTGTGAGAGGCTGCAGTGGTCCTGAACAGACATCAAGAACAATTACATATTTTTAATTTTTTATTATTATTTTATTTTATTTTTAATTTTCTCACTAAGCCTCATAAGTGACATCTTTAAGATCCCAGTCAGGTCTGAAAACAATGTGGTATCCAAAATACTGATGTTTATTAAAGATGTGCTTGTCAGTGGCATGCAACCTATCATGGCAGGATAGGAAATTATTATGCCTCAATGCTTGTTATCTCAAATGAATGTGATCTATCTGATCTTTGTTCCTAAACTGATAGATTTTGATACACTCTCAAACTCCTGGATTAAAATCAGAGTTGTGTTCTGAATGTAAGACACTAAACAGGGAAAGCTGAAAAGTGCTTGAAGGGAGCTATGTAGAAAATGGAACCAGCACAGACCCCAGACTGCAGGGATATCTCAAGGGGCTAATCTTTCTGCTTTGTGCAAAGCTGGAACTTTACATAAGCTTGGAAACTGTTTATGAAGAGGTTTTTGGCTGGAAATGAATTTTCTTTGCATGTGTTTTGCAAATTTATAAGGAAATTTAGTAAGTGTGATGTAGCAGGAATATCAAGCAATAAACAACAAAATCAACAGAGGCATATTGATTATTTTTGTTTAGGATTCTCCATACAATATGACTGTTACTTATTATGTAATAATGAAATTTCCTATATAGAAATACACATTCCTCCAAAGTAAGTGTTGAGACCATTAACATAAGTCAGGTGTTAAATACTGATATACCTAAGTATTTATAACTGTCTCTTTGATTACTATAGGAGTTAAAGAATTTTAATTCATGCAAATGCCTTTCACTTTTTTAATAGCCAGAGACTGAAGCCACAATTTATAGGGACTTTATTTGGAACTTTGTTACAAAATGCTCTGTACCACTTATGAGGGGTACATGGTATTTTGTAATAAGGTTCCAAATTATCCTTTGGTTTATCTGTTTGTCTGAATCATTCTGGCTGCATTTTCCCATTCATTGAGAGTGTCCATTTTCACTGTTTTAAGGTATTATCAAAACCTGTGAAAATTTGCTTTTTATGTGGTACCCTTAAGGGCTTCTTAACTAGTAAGTTGTGTTGTTTAAAAATCCTCACTGGTGTGTTGTTGCCTGCTCTTAGAGATTTCATTTCAGGTTTAGCTGTGCCATCTGAACTGCATGTGACTTTCAATCTGTTCAGGTGTCACTCCTGTGCCAAGTCTTGGTGCTGTGAGTTGTAGAAGAACTGTGCTGGCAGCGGGGTGTCTGGAAATCTGAATTCCTGGAGGAGCTGCTGGGGCCCAAAACTGCTGAACCGCTTTGTTCCCACCTTCAAGGCAGTGGAAATCCTTCCTGTGCCTCGGTGGAATGAGGCTGTTGGAGAGATGGTGGTCACCTCTCAGTAAGGGAATGAATGAGGACATTCCAGAGTTTTGTGTTTCATGCTTTCAGCCGATGAAATGGTATTTTACCCCCTTTTTAAAACTTAAGTTGTAAAGAAAGGACGATATGAAAATATAGCAAAACCAAGTATCCAACACCTGTGAAATAACTCACCAGTGTGACCTGAATTTGGCCCCCACTAAGAATGTTTAGTGAATCCTTAGATGATGTAAGTATTTGTCATTTTTTGGACAGAGTGGCTGTTCCTTATAAAATAAGGGAGTGTGTCAGTTCCAGAAACTGCTTGAGGATTTGATTTGCTTGTTGTACTGAACTAGAAGTTCTTCAGTTCTTCCACAGCACTAATCTCTGTGGTGGTGTTGAAGCTACTGATTGTCACAAGGGTGTGACATTCCCCCAGGTGTGCTTGGGGAATGGCTGAAGAAATCATCCCTGGCTCCTTTGCTTAATATCAAATCTGAGAGCACAGAGCCACCTATGCAGGAGTGCTGAGCTTTTCTGTTTCTGGAGCATGGGGAATGGTGTTTGCATTCTTTCTGGCTTGAAAATGCCTTGCATTTGGAAGATGTGAACCCAAAAAATGTTAAATTTATTGCTAAAATATGCTGCTTTTAGGCCCTTAGACTGTTTTAAGCCAGAGCAGTGTGAGGGGACTGCTGAGAAACTGGATTTGCAGAGGAGGAAGGGAGGAAAGTTCCCCTTCAAACTTCACATTGTGGCAATTCCAGCCAGAATCAGCACTACTTTCTGTGACTGAAACGTGATTCGAATGCAAAATGGACATAAATACAGTAAAAACAGGTCCTTGGGTTTGAAAAGAACATTTCTTCCTGCATATTGTTTATGCCAGTGGTTAGCAGTGATGCTTAGAGAGTTAGAGTATTGGAATAGTGTAGCAAATCCCAGTTCCTAGCAAAAAGGAAGAGATTTCACTTGTTTGTGCAAAGCTTTGGCTTTGATTCTGATCCAGGGGTGCTACTGTCACACAAATAATATCAATTAGATAAGCATCAAAGAAAAAGGCTAAAAAAAGGTCTGTAGTGATAGTGGACACTGCAGGAGAAATCTGATTTTATTTGTCTCTACTCTTCACTATTTCTTTATTCTGACAGCTGCTTTTTTTCCAGTTGAACTCACATTAGTTTTTCTCATTTACCTACTGTACTAAATTGGGTTCACTTGAAAGATGCAATCTGCATAAAAGTGCTGTTGCCTATATTTGGACTTACTAAAGCTTAATTCTGTGAGACTTGAAGGTAAAATGAAGCTGTTGACTCAGCACAGATTAAAACCAGATGTCTCTTGAGATCCTTGCATTTCTCTCTAATCACAAACCCAAATTGATTGTGGTAGATTTTTTTTTTTTTTTCCTGGTCATGACCATAGTTTTACCAGTCTGTGTTTGGTGTGATCTAAGTCAACTCCGTGCTTTTTTTCCTCCTCTTGTTATTTTAAATGCACTGGGGTTTTCCCCCCGCACCACCCCCCCNCCCCATGCCCCATTTGTATTACAAACAGTTGATTTAGATGCAGATCCGTTTTAATGTTGAAATCAGATAAAAGACTGGAAGAGTGGATAAATGAGGTTTGGAAAGCCATAACGTGGGAGAGACGAGAAGCCATTGCATTGTGTTCAGTCCATTAAAACAAGAAGAAATAGAGGAGATACTTTGATAAGTGTTCTGCTGGTGTTAACCTTGATGGCTATTATCGGGGGGATGATGCTGTATCTATTTCATTGGCTTAAGCTTTTTTTCCTGCTGGGAGAAATCAATACTTGGAGCCGTTGGATGACAGAGGCATCACTTCAGAATTGACGGTGCCTGTCAGGCGTTGTCATTGGTTGACTTTTGTTTGCCGTTGAGGTTTTAAGCTTTCATTTTTCTAAGTCTTATTCAGGGGTCTTGGTAAGATTTCCCTGGGTAGCATTTTTAGTCCAGACTTTAAACCTCAGGTCAGAGGTCAAGTGCAAGGATCTGTGAAAGCAGAGGGCTGAGGAGCTCCTTCATTTACTAAAATATCCTTATTTGTAGGGAATTCGCATTAGTGGCAAGACTGTGTGTTATCTTATGGATGACTTTTCCTCCTAAGTGACACCCTCTGAGACAGGCTGTTCACAAAGCCAGTAGCTTTTAGCTAAATTAGACAAAGGAACTGGCATATGTAAAAGTGTTCAGTGATCTCACAGCTGGAAGAATAAAAGTAAAAAGGTGCAGCATTTCTTCTAAAAACCCTACACTCATAAACTTTTGAAGCGCTTGTCGAAAGCTTTACACTGTAATTTTGGGGCTGCAGAGGTGCACGATGCAGATGGTACCGTGCAGAGAAAATCTTTTACTTGACATTTTTGTCAAGATCAAAGATAGAATAGTTCTGAAAACTAGGTTAATCCTGCTCTTCACTGAAATATAGACAGGCAGAGTAGACTAACTCACCCTGTCAGTATTTCTGTAATATTTCCTGCATACAGAATGTACTGTATTTTCATATCTAGAACTTGCCTTTTGGATGACCTTGTGCCCCTTCAGTTCTTTAAAAATGAATCTTCAGATAACCTGTGTTCAAACTGCTTGCAGTCTTGTTCGGGCAGAGAGTGGCAGAGAGGAAAAACCCTGTTCTGTGATAATGGCAAAGCAAAGGATTTTGTTCTGTCCTGGATGAAGGACTGGAAAGCAAGGGTTTTGCCTCTATTCAATGCTTAGTGCACTTGTCCTCTGTAAAACTTTCAACAATCACTGAATTTAGGACTTTTTGGAGATGACCTGTGAGTTGTGCATATGAAAATGCATTTATTTCTCCTTTCAACACTTTATTTCGTCCCAAGGGTGACTGCACTACTTTTGTGATTACAGTTCCATTGCACACTTGCCCAGACAGATAACAAAAACCACATAGGCCAAGGCAGCAGCGGAAAGAAGGTTTGAAAACTCTGTTTAACTGTGTATCTTAATTGTAAAACCATATTCTGGCATGACAGGGTGCACATTGCAGGTGCAAGAGATCAAACACTGAAAAAGAAATAAAACCATCAAAACACATTTTTGAGGTTGTGCACAAACAGAAATCAAGCTGGATTTCTGTTTTACATAAATGGAATGGTGGGGGTTTAGTGTGAAATATTGACTGTGTACCACTCTGTATCCTGGTGTGGCATCTTTGGAAGTGGTGCATCAGGTGAACCTGGCATCTGGAAAATGGAAAATCAGGAGAAATCGGGACTTTTTAGTGCTTTCAGATAATGTAGTAGTGATTGGCTACTTTAGGATTGGCTACTTTTTCTTATTCTTTTGGTGGAACCAGTCTTCCTTCACTCTTGTATTCAAAGTATTTGAGACAGGGAGGTGGAGAAATAACTTTTATTTTGCTGTATATTTGGGGCACATATTGAGGATAGAAACTGAACCACTGAACAACTTGTGAGACGTCTGTGTGATTAAAGAGAAGGTTATTCTTGCACAACTTTCTTAGGGTTAGTAACTACATATGCATGTGACAGATATCTGGCAAAACTATGCCTTCCTTCAGTTTTTGCTTGTAAAATATATGTTGCAAAGAGCATGCAATGGTTTAGAGCTCTTCCTAGAGTGATGTAATAATTTTGTGGGATTACTTCCTGTGGGAGCCTCTCAGTTTTGGTATATAATTGCAAATTTCTATTCATATTAAGTGGTGAATTTCCTGAAAAGTGGAGTTCTGTTTCCAGTTTATAACAGGCTGGTTATGTTTTCATGGAAGTTGTCAGGACAATAAAATACCTTTTTTTCCCCTTCGTTTGTCACAGCTACATTTTGAAAATCCTTGTTGGTATTTAATGAAGAATGTGTTCAAAATCACATCATAAAGAGACTTTTTTAGAAGAGGTACAAGTTCATTATATCTTTTACAAAACATTCTAGTTTGATTTCCATTTTATCATGTTTTAAGGTCAAATGTGACTTTAATGTTCCATAAAGAGACAGAGATTGATAATGGGGAAAGAATAACCCTCTAATGTGATTTATATCTATGGATTTTATGTCAGATATGAAAAGTTGCTGTTCAAATTGTAAAGGAGGATCCATTAAAGAGCACTTTAAAACATTTTACTACTTAGCTTACCTTATTCACTTGTTTTTAGAATTCTGCCCTTTCAGGCAACTTAAAAATAACAGCTTGTGAAACATTTACAAAGTGCTGAAGAGAAATCAGAACCATCATGGGTGCAAAATAATTCAATGTATTGGAAAAGACAGCTGTGTTCAGAAAGGGCTGGAAAAATCCAGTTTAGTGTTGAGTATGATTTAGTCATCTTACATTTTTGTGAAGGAGGGGTGGTAGAGTGCTTCATGTAGGAATACAAAAGACAATTTTTGGTGTCTCATTGACTTGGAAAGTCAGCTGCTTATTCTTCAGTCCTCCTGGATGTCTGCTCATCAGGTGAGCATTGCTGTAAAACGTGGGGAAATTCTGAGGGAATACCTAAATATAGTGAAATTCTTAGAATGGTTCTTTAAAATTTATTCATCTGTTAGTACATTTTTGTTGTCTGGTGTCTGTGAAAATCTGCACAAGGCCAAATTTTATTTTGTGGGTTTTTTCCCACATTCTTTCTATCTTTCTGTCACTTTATGTGACATATATATTTATATATACACATATATAAATAGCATTCATAGCCTGTTGGTTTTTTTATTTGCAGCAAGTTTCTAGGGCTTGTACATATGTATAGATAAAGCATTGCTACTGCTTTGAACATAAAAAGCACATGATACTGTGCTGATACCTAACCTCTAAGAAATAATTGTACTAGTGTCTGCATCAGCTGTGCTTCACAAAGCAAAAGCAATTTTTTTTGTTGTTAGGCAGACATTTGTGTCCATTCCACTAACTAGATCATAGAATAATCCAATCATTGACAAAGGCCAAAATGCTGTGTCTGGCATATGTGATCTGTGGAATTGCCAGATGAAAACTGAAATTACAAACAGAGAGTGCTGAAGTGGGAAAAAGCCTTTATTGTTTGTACAAATATTTGAATTTCTTGTGGGTTTTCATGTACAGCAAAATGGGGTTTTGGTGAGAGGATGATAAAAATTTGATGCCTATTTTTTTGAGTTCTTTATTAGCAAGCAAATTTTCAGAAGGTCAACAAAACCCAAAACAGTGAGACAATGTCTCATAATTTGGAGTGCAGTTTGTAGGCATGACTTAGAATTCTTATTTGCTAGAATTTTCTTTTGAGCAGGTTGACAAGCAGAAGGTGTTTATACAACAGGTGTAATAGTGCTGGGAAAGTTACTGACTTTCCCATGCTGGCCTGCAAATGGGCTCAACTTTGAGAAGTAACCTGGTAAAAATCGATTTAGTCCTCAGATGCATTTTGTTTTCTGCCTATCTGAAAAAATGTGGATTTTTCTTCTTAACTTTCATAGATATATATTTATATAAGCAACAACAGTTGGCTCCTCAAATCTAATCAAGGGTTGTGGGAGTGGAGTGGTCAGCTAGGTGACATTCATTATTCTGAATTTTGCCATTGTTTTTATGCCTTTGTTAAAGGCATAACCACTTTTATTATATGTGTTCTATTATTCAGCCTGGCCATTGATGTGTTGGTTTTTGCTAAATTTTGAGCTGTGTGTGTGATGTGGTTAAAGAATTCATGGCAAACCAAGATCCTCTGCTTGGCTCTCCATATGAATTTCCTGTAGGCAGCTGCACAGGGCCTCCATTCTCAAACCTGGAAAATGGGGTCAAT
>VWYP01012336.1:42813-48747 GCA_013400435.1 Pycnonotus jocosus
ATTACTGTTCAGTTTTTTAAACTCAGTCTTAATATACTGAAGGGCTGGATGCAACTTTTTTCAAGAAGGGGCAAGTTGGAAATTTTCATTCCGATTCTTTGGTTTCTTTCTAGAGAGGTATTATGTTCCAATAGATGTTGCAGGATTAAAATAAGTAAAGTGCTTGTCACACATGAGACTGAATGCAGCAACTTCCAAGGAGAGCATTTCCATGTTCTTCCATTCCACAAATTCTGTTGTACCTCAAGCTGCAAATCCAAATTAAATAGTGAACTCAGGTGAAAATAGAACAGATAACAAGAATAATGAAACAAAATCTAATTTTAGAGATTCCATTACATGACTATTTGTTTGACTTTAATTCTTCACTACCAGCAGCAATGCTATTTATTAGTTTGGTTTTGCAAAGCAGTGAGGCCACTGTAGAACATCCAATCTCAGAGATGATTTGTCTCATCCAACAATACCAAGAATTTATTTCAGGTTCTCAATTAAAAAAAAAAAATCTTTTTTAGGCTGAAGAAGATGGTTAGTGAGGTCAGCAGTGTTAAATGCAGGAGTGTCCTAGGATTTTCGTAGACTGAAAACATTTCTAGAGTTTGTCACCATTGCGAAGGATGACTGTGGATCACGTTTAACTTTGTGCACAGTTTCTCCAAGGAAAATGTTGGGATTAAGTGGGGGGAGCTTACAAAGCCTCAAGGGCAAAAAGTCTCTATAAAGAGAACTGCCTTGAAACATATTTCAAAGGTTTGGTAATATATGGTAGTGTTGTTTTTGTGTCCAAAACCTTCCTTATTATGCTGAGACCTTTTGTGGAAGAGCATCTTGCTCTTTGTGGGTACGAGGAAGGAAGCAGCTCACCCTTTTATAAACTGATGGGTGGTTGCCTGCCTATGATATGAAAAGGCAGGTCTTCAAATCCTTCTTTTAGCTGGGAACACAAGACTTTTGGGGATTTTCCCTTGGGAGAGCGGTAGTAGGTAGTTTTTTCATTTCAAGGCAAAGACTTGTGGAAAGAATTTCATTTTTGTCTTCCACAGCCCATATCAGTGCTCAGACAGAAACATGACTTGCATATGCAAACACGTGAAGAGTTTTTAGTGGGGAAAGGGCACAACAAGGTACATGGGTTCCATAAGGATTAAAATGAATTCCAGATGAAAATAGGCAAATGGAAATTTTTTAGTTGTTGTGAGCAGATAATTTTCATCTTTGTGACTCGTTTCTTTTCTGGGTTAAGAGACAAATAAAAAGCTTATTTATGATCACTGTGCAAATATAGAAATAGTTTCTAATTCTAACTTCAAAAATTATGCAATAAGATGTTGAGAGAGACAACAGGAAAAATGATGACTGGAAATGTTGGGATTGTAATCAGACATCCATTGTGACGTGTGTGGTAGTTGAGAACAAAATGCACTTAATGCAGGGCTGTATCACAGGGAAAGAACTGGTTTTGACAGCAATGAAAGAGTTGTAAATGACAAAGAATGGAAGGTAGAGAATTTGGTTTCAGAAATGTTTACCAACAGGGCTTTTAAAAGGTGGTGCTTGGGGAAAAAAATTGACTTGGGTGGCAGGAGAGGAGAGTTGCAACTTAGTATAGACATGCTGAAGGGATTGCCTGAGTGAGGGGCATAACTGAGAGAAATACAGTCAACACTGAGGCCACTTGGAAGCCACTGCAGAGTGAGGAGAGAAAGAGAGAACACAAAGCCTTGCCTGAAACAGAAAAGCGATAGTGACTAATCCTCAAACTGGAAAGGGGAGGGAGGGAGATCGAATGCCATCCCACAAATATAATAGAATTTACTTCTCAAATGAAACAGACCATGCCTGGGGGTGTTTTTTTCCCTCTGGATTGTGTTCTATGATCTACTGGCTATCATTGTAGAAATGACTTTATACAAACAAGCCCTCCCTCCTCCAACTTTAGTATACTTACCATTGCTATTATGTTGTCAGAAAGCCTCATCTTGCAAGAGCAAAGATGAATTTGCTGATTTGCTCAAACTGCTATTGGTAAATTACCAGATGCTTTGCTTTCTATATGTAGACAGAGATATAATTACACAAAATCTTTGAAAACAGATTTATGCCACATTATTAAAGTGTAAGGGGCACAGACTAAACTTGTGCTGGGAAGAAACATTGTGATGATAGTTAAATTACACTTTCTTTAATAGCTTAACAGAGAAAAATCATATTATCTTTTATTATTTTTTGCAGCTAAAGCTGGCAGTGTATGTTTTTCTGGATATTTTTAGCAAGCAGTTGCTTATTGAATTGGCTTTCATCAGGGAGAGGATGCAAAGTTTGATGTGTACTTTATGTATTGCAGCATGGTAAATTCAGGTTGTTCTTTCCCTTCAGAAACCTTGTGCCTTCATCTGCTTGATAGTTTTATCAAGATAATTTTACTGCATGAATCTCTCTGTAGGTTGTTACCAGAAATAGGAGTTTTGTTGCTTTAACTTAAGGCAGGTCCCTAAAAAAATTTGAACAGCTCTGTAGAAGGTCAGTCTTCACAGTGGAATTGCATCAACAGCCCAGAGTGTTGCCAGTGCTGGTCAAAAAATCCTATCTTTTCATACTCTTGGCTCATGTAGATCACCAGAAGTATGCAAGGCACTCAGATGGGACTGCTCAGGAACCAAAATCACAGTTTGATGCCTCTGTGTCCATGCTGGGGCCTGTGGTACACACCAGTTCACTGGTGCATCTTTTCAGTGTGATGTGTTAGGCTCAGGGAGGTAGAAGCTCAAAAACTGAGTGAGAGTAAGATTTTCAGAGAATGACCAATCAGAATCACTCTATCAGTATAAGTAGGTGGTAAATTTTACTGTTTCTGGAGTTTGTTGTTTAATGGTTTAGAATGATTACACAGAAATGACATCTTATGTTGTTTTTTACTCCAGCTTTAATTAAGATTTACTTAGAAATAAACTGTAGAATAAGTGGACCTAGAAAAGAGTGACAGATTACGATGACAAAATATTTCTGAATCTAAATTGTAAAAAATTCCATTTTCTAATTGTTTTCTTTGATGTAGAAGTAATCTTCATGCTGAACTGCCTGATATAGGCAAGTCCAGTGCTGCAAAGAGGGCCTGAAGTGATGAATCTGAAAGCAAATTGAAGTGTTGTGCAAAACAGAAGTGAGAGGAATCATTACAAAGTCATTTTATGATAACATTTACTTTTCAAAAGCTAAACATTGTTGTTGAGATTAACAAGAATAACAGCAATATGACATGTATATGAATAGCTGAATGTATAGTGGAGTTGGTAAAGTTTTCCATATGCTGTGGTACAGCTTGGCTGTGTGACCTTTCAAATGTTGCTGAAGTTGAAAGTTTTGGTGTTCTGTTAAAATATAACACGCACACACATATATGTATATATAAACATATATACACGTTTTTTAAAATCAATTGCTTACTGAACTAAAAATCTCTTTAGGGCTGTAATATGACACTAATAATTTTGACATGAAATGTTAGAAAAATCTGTGTAGTTACTGAAGTGCAGAAATAAAAAGCTGGTGTTTTATTATTTTTTAACACATTTCCATTTTAGCATTCCTTTCCATATGCCTGGTGATTTCCTGCTTCAACCTCTTACAGGCTAATACACAATTTTTTTTTAAAAAAAGGACAAAACAAACAGACATTATTTCAAGGCACGATGATTCTTAATGTTTCCTGCTTATTTTATATATATATTCAAAATGTGTGATTTTTGAAATTGCTGAATTAAATGAATGTTACAGTACTGCAGGTCCTTGTAATCTCTGCTTCTGAACTAACTAGTGGCTGTCAGGGTGCTACAAACAGAACTTTCAGATTTTATTATTGCAGCTTCACATTAGGTAATACAGAATTCTACTGTTTATATTTGGCGAAATTAGTCTTTCCTAAGAAGAAGAAAAACTTTAAAAAAAAAAAAAAATCTGATGTCTGATCCTTCCAGGAGTTCCAGCTGATGTTTAAAAATAAATACAGTGGGTTATCAGGAGCTGAATTCTTATTTCAATATTTTTATTGAAAATAGAAGTGTAGCTATAGAAGCAAGCAAACATGAAAACCTTAAACACACACCCATAGCTGTTGTTCTGTTAGTCTCAGGTTATGCCTGAATTTTAAACTCCCTTTGATTTTGTGGTATGACTGCTACAATGTGTTATCATTCAAGTTATTATTAAGGTGTTAGATAATGATGTGTCTGTGTCAGCTGATTTACCCTGTGGAAAGAAGTACTCTGGTTCTGATACACTGGCCAGAATCTTCACTGTTCCTGCATCTTTTGCCTTGATATCAAAACACAGAGTGGAAACAGAGAGGTTTCATTTGGTAGCATTTTAGCATCCCTTTTCCCCAAGGAGTTGAGACAGCAGGGAAGAGGGGAGGTGTTTGAGCTCTCTCATTGCAGGTCAGATGTTCTGGTTCAAGTTCAGGACTAGAATTTTTTGCTGTCCAAAGATTTGTGGGGTTTATTTTATAGCTGGTAAAGACCTCTTAGCAAAGTTTTGGTTTATCCTAGCTGAAGATTAAATGTAGACAGAATCTTTTCAGTGAAGTTTAAAGAGAACAGAAAGGTAGCTGAATTAGTTTTTTAATATCCTTAGCTCCATAGCAGTCTGTGTTTTCTGGCTGTATAGAAAAGTAATACATGCTAGAATTCAGTCAATGCCATGCTCTGAACCAAAGGAGATGAATTTCAGAATATTCTTTTTGCATGAGCATATTCTCTTTGTGTGTTCTTAGCAGTGTTTGGTGCTGGCTGCCTTTTTGTTTGCTGTCATATAAACCTGTGAATGGCTTCTTGCTAATGTACATTTCCTGCTCTGTGAACATGGCTTCATTTCAGGTTGTCTTTTTGATATTTATCTACTTAATTGATTATATTGATTTTAAAGCTATTTTGATTTTTCAGTTATGATTCAAGTTTTTAATCACCCTATTGTGACAATTATGTTTAAAAACGAACCCACCTATTTTGGGTTCAAGTGGAAAGTGTGTCCTTTACTTTTCCAGCCTGGATAGATCTTTAGGGGCTTATTTTCAGGATTACCGACCAGTTGGGAGGTGGAGACTGTGCATCATGTACAGACAACACTTTTGTTTATGTCTTGAAGCCAATTTTGGGGTTTTTTTTTTCTGCCTGCCTGGACATATATGAGGCAAGGAGGGTCTAGTACATTAGTTTGTCACCTCATGTGGAGTGACATGGACAGGAGTGAGGAAAAGAGGGGGAACCTGCTTGGAAGCAGCAAGTTAGGTGAAAACTCTCATGGTGGTGATGTCCACACTGCTGGAAAGATGTTAATGTAAAGCAGAATAATCAGCATTAGCTGTATATTTTACTGGTAAATCCTAGGCAAAACAAAGCTGTCAGCATCTTATTTGGGAAGTACACAGACATCTGTGACTGATGTCCCAGTTTAACCCCTCCTGGTGAAACAACAGCATGTCTTCCATGTGATAGATACATTGTGCCGCTTCATTTGCATCACCTTCTGCATCAGGTGTTCCCTAATGGGCCTTCTGTGGGTCCCCCTGACCAGTGGCTTTAGGTGCTACAGGAATCATGAAGATGGATAGAAGGCAGACTGCCTCCATTCACAAATTCTGGTTTTCTTCAAAGTAGCAGGTCTCTTAATATTTTTTTCAAATGGTCAGTGTTTTTCTAATTCCTGCAGCACACCTTGCCAGCAAGAAACAGCTACGCAGATTGTACCTCAGTAGCTTTTCTTTCTTTGGCTTTTCTTTTCTTCTCTCATACTTCCTATTTGCAGCCTGGAAATGTGAGCTCTAGTTGCTATTCCTCTAAATTACAAATTATAGTCCACTGAAAAAAAGATAGAGCATCTAATTGGAACCAATGCATTCTTTACTGTGTTGTCACATTCAAGTGAATTTTGTATGGTTAT
>VWYP01012337.1:0-39838 GCA_013400435.1 Pycnonotus jocosus
AAAATATATATAAATGTATGTGTGTGTGTATGTGCACGTACATAAAACCCAGAAAGAACTTCCAAAGCTCCCAGAACTGTGACAAATCTCTGAGCATCCTTCATATTGTGTTAAAGTGTTTGTGTATTTCAGAAGCTGAAGACCAAGCTACCATATAAATCTTTAATGCATAGAATTTTAAATGACTGTTTAGTGAACTCATTGTAGAGGGATGGTGAGAAGAAGCCTCACAGGAATGCAATATTGTTAATTCTAACTTCCTCTCCTTATATTTTCATTTTTTTTTAGAAATTAATGTGTCTCTGCTCAGCAACAAATAGGCCAAATAGCTGAAATGCAGGCATTTGGGGGTCTTAGTTTGGGGACAGGAATCACAAATTTAGCTATCTTTGTAAATCATTCTTGAAATTTTGGGTCACTGGGTAATGAGCAGGTACACAGCTCAGGAGAACAGGTTGCTCTGTTTTGGTGACTGAGTCTGGAATTTGGTCCACCAAGTTTGTAAATGTTGCTATAAATAAATAAAACTGCAGGAGGGACAGGCTTTGGGCAGTTTCCCTCTGACACATCACACAACACCATCACTCTGTTTCCCAGCTTGGTCCCTACATCCCTTGGGAACATGGAAGGAAGGAAGGGAGGCTGGTTGGGCACAGAATTCAGTGATGTTTCTGTAAAACCTTGTCCTTCCCACGGAGAGAATAAATATCTTCCTGGAAAACACTGCACAGACCTACACATCCTTTCTGAGGGAACGTGTCCATGAGTCAGGAACTGTGGGTGAACGTGGAGATGGGATTTGCCCCAGCAGGCAAATGATTTGCAGCAGGAGTGGGTTTGGTAGAAGTGTCCAAACCACCTCTCCAAACTTGTGCCTTGGTGAGGTTTGTGGTTCAGAGCAGATTTCCTTGGATGCCTGGCAGGGAAAGCTGGGTCTGAAACCCTTCTAGAGAGAGGAGAGAAGGTAAAAAGGGAAAAGCAGTGGTCACAGGAAAGTAAAAGTTAAAGAAGATACTTTATTTTGGGTAGAAACTTCTTGAGGGTGCTTTGGCTCACCTGGATGTTGATGAGGTTGCATTGCAGTTTACCTAAGCAATTCTTTCTGTGTTATTCAATATATAATAAAAAAATCAAAAGAAGCATTATTAATTATCTATCTAAAAATGCAATTTTTTCTCTCTTTATTAAAAAAGAAATGGCTTGTCTGCAGAGAAGCCTGCTTGTTAAATTGTGAGGTAGTTTGTAGCAGGTCATTGATAACTGAACAAAGATTCCTCCTCTACCTGTTTTTCTAAGGGAATGGTATTATCCTAAGGACATTTGTCTAAATGGTGTGGGGTTTTGCGTTTTGTTTGTTTGTTTTTGTTTTTTTTTCATTATTTTTATTTTTTTCATTATTTTCATTGCTCCTTGCAAGCAGGGAGCATCATTATTCTCAGCATTGGTGCAAACCTTACCCCGAGATTCGTCTCTGCTTAAAGAGACCACATTTTCCTGAAGAAACAGTGGGCCAGCAAGGAGTAATTTTGTATTTAAATCCCTGGTGGCTCTTCCTCCAAATCTCTCAGCAAACGTGCCTTGGCTCAGGTCAGCTCAGAGGCTGAATCTGTGCAGAATGCCTGAACTCCTACAGAAGATTAAATATACCAATTTATTTTTAACCTTGGAGCCCTTTGCCACACTGAGGGGAACCACTGGAAGATATTTTTTGCCTCCTAAGTGTTGTTCTCACTCAGCTGGCTGTGGTATTTCTTGGATAACTGGAATGCAATACCTCAAGGCGCATTGTGTGGT
Source organism: Pycnonotus jocosus (assembly GCA_013400435.1). NCBI lineage: Eukaryota > Metazoa > Chordata > Aves > Passeriformes > Pycnonotidae > Pycnonotus > Pycnonotus jocosus. The sequence continues at coordinate 1,795 of VWYP01012337.1, forward strand.
ACCAAGTGCGGTGTGACAGCGTGACTAATGCGCATCCACAATTAAATAAAGTTCCTGAAGATTTATTTTTTCATATGATAGTGCCAAGAGATTTCGAAGGCTTTGAGAATGACAGTTACAGTGATTGCACTGCATCCATTCTGGTGTTCCTGGTAAATTAGATTTCCTGAATTTGCCTTAGCAGAGGTGCAGTCTCCCATTTTAACCTGTTTTCTGCAATTTACTCAATTTTAAAATGCTGAGTATCAGATTTAAATTGCGGGTTGTTATTTTGTTCTGACTAGATTACCTGCAGATATATACTACACTTCATTACTGATTCTTCACTTATCTCATTTCATATAAGAGATGAGAATCACCTGAGAATGAAGGTGATTAACAGAATAGCTTACAAAAAGGCTTACAAAAAGGGGAGGGGGAAAGCTACGGGCAGGAATTTAAATGGAAATTAATTTATTTCTCATTGGAATTCAGAAAGTAAGACTTGCCTGTAGCATTATCCATTTCCTTTTACACCTGTTCTGACTGGATGTGCTGCTGGGTGATTTCCCAGAAATCTCATTTGTACTTTCCTTTTCTCAATAGCCTTGAGTCCCTGAAAAAGCTGGGGACCAAAACTAAGCAGAAAAAATAAAAGAAAAAGAGAAAAAAAAATAGAAACAATTGATGATTTCTGGCATATTTTTATGGGGTTTAAAAAAAACACCTGAAATTTTCCAGAGCTCTCTAGATCTAAGTGCTGAAGCAGCAGGTGTGATTCATCCCTGCCCTGCTGCTCTTGCAGCTGTTTGCAGCTGTGAAAAGCAAGATCAAAATGCTGCCAGATCAACAGATGAGCCTTTATTGTTAGAAGGGATAGGTTTTAAAAACAGGAGCCAAGATATTTTAGCACATCCAGTTCCTTTCCTTGGATGAGATGGCATGAAATGACCACTGTTAAGATGAGCTTTACTAAAAGTCAAGTGGTTCAGTAGGTTCAGGACAATGGGGGTAGATTTACCATGTTTGCAGCAGGTTGGAATGTATTTATGGAAATAACTTAAAAAAAAAAAAGTTGATTGAGAAGAAAGCTGGCTGTATTTCCATTTAAAGAGTTCTCTCCTAAACAAATGGAATCGATATTTGTGCAAATGCTGCTGTGCAAGGCCTTACTGAGAAGATGAGAGAATTGTGGAGAATTGTAGAGCACAGCAAGCCACACACAAGGAGACAGAGTTTAATCCCAGCCTGGCTCACCCTCTAGTGCAGGCTCCCTTTCTAATCCCCTGGTGCAGCATTGTTTTTTTGTGATGTGGATAAAGGCGTGGTATTAATTTTTTAGCTTCTAGCTAAATTTTGCACTGCCAATGAACCATCTTATTTCATAACAGTGCAGCCTCATTGTGATACTGCAAACTGAGGGCCTGTGATTGATGCTATTAAGTCATGTAATATGCTGCCTTCTGTTGTCAAAATGTATTTTGGTTATTGTCAGCATTTTAATGTTTCCAGGCAGAGTTTTAAATAACTGATGCAGTAAAAGAAGCTTTTGGTTGAGAAATACAGTGACCCATGGTTTGCAGGAAGGAGATGTGACTGAAACATGTTTATAACTTTGCAATGACAGTTTCTGAGATGACAAACCTTTGTGGGAAATTGTTATTTAGTTTTTTAATTGGAATTCTGGGAACAGTCCTTGTACTCTTTTAAGCATCACCTGCTAATGAAAAAGCAGTAGCCAGTGAAGAATGAAATTAATTGTTAGTCTTTTCTTAAGATTCAGATCGCTTTTGGTGAAACCATGAAAAAGAAATTATTGGGAGTGCCAATAAGACAAATCTCTAAACTATGACCAGAATTTACAATCTCATTTCTGCCCTTTCCTGTAAATAAAGCATTTGGCTCCAGCTTAAGGTAATTCATAATAGCACCTGTCTGTGAGCCCAGACATTGGGGTAGGGGGTCTTTTGTGTCCCTCTCCTTGTGGGGCCAGAGGAGTCTCCAGCAGGCTGAGGGACTGCTGGAAGAGTGATGTTCAGCATGTTACAGAGGTGCAAAGGAGCATTTTGGCCTTTCCTTCTGCTGCTCAGCTCTGGTCTGGCACTGGTCACAGATAATTGTGAAACCAGAAGCTGTCTTGATTTTTCAGCTTTTTTTCCCCTGCACCCCTCAGCTGCTTTGTTTGCTCTCTCAAGGCAGCCCCTTTGACACTGTGCAGACTAGATTATCTCTGTGGCTAGCTTTGCCCCAAAGAGCTCTAATTCTTTATAAAGTCATGATCCACACTCCTGCCTGGGACCCTTGGAGAGTTGCAGGAGGACAGGAAAGCAGATGGAGCTGCAGTAGGTGTGGTGTGAGAGCTGCTGGGGAGCAGGGTGGGTCCCATAGCTCATGTTCCTCTTGGGGCTTGCAGGAAAGGAGATGACCCTGGAGGAAAAGGTGGCAAAGAACTACCCTTCATTGGGAGAATTTTAAAAATTGTGAGGTAGATGCACCTGAGGCAAATAAATATTTGAAAGGTAATCTAGATACTTTTTTTTCTGCATGCAAAATTGTCATGAGCGTCTTCTGATCTTTTCATGTTCTGCATCCACTCTGTAACTCTTTACTGTGCTCACAGCTTTAGCTCATGGTTCACCCATGAAGTCTCCAGCTTTCTGTGCCAGTCTCCTGATTGATGACAGAAAGGCAGCAACCTTTGGATGAAAATTTCTTTTCATGAGCGTGGTGTGTCACCTCTGTGTTTGCACTCACAGTTCCCGAGATGTTTTCCTGACATCCAGGCCAGGAAATCTCGACAGTGAGGAAGAGCATGTGTTGAAAGAGTACCTGAAGTGGCATAAATCTGACTTTAGAAATTTGCTGATGCTCTGCCCTGGTTTGTGCAATATGTCACATGTCAGGAAGGTTATGGGAAGAAACTTTCACCTTCTGCATCTGATCTTCCTGGAGCAAAGCTTTGGATGGTCAGGGTTGCTTTTTGTAGCAACAGGTACTTGGATCTTAATGCTGATCCTTTGACACCTGAGAAACTCTTAACTGAGTAAAATGAGTGATAAATGACTGCATGACCTGAACGTTTTAGCACCTTCTTCCTTCATGCCTTTTCTCTTCATATATCCTTATTTAATTTTTAGGAAATATCCCATATTCATTAGTTTCCCCTGGTTATTCTTATCTCATTTGAATTGGCTCATTTAAATAACAATGCCAGCATAGAGCAGATTAATGGAAAACCTTCTCAAATGCTGTATAGTGCATGTGTTTGACAGTGTAGCAGTAAAGCTCCTAAAATCCTGGTTAGGCTGAGGGCTTTCAAATCCAGATATTCAGCTATACTGACATGAATGCAAAATGTTTCCACAGTGTGTGTACAAAGGAAAAGCCTGTCTGGGTATGGCATCGTCTTTCTCTTTTTCTTAGAAGCGACTATGCATGTCCCTAAAGATTAACTGAGTGGCTGGAAAGAAATTAGGGTCTGTTTTTGTTTGAGGCTGTTTTTAGAAATAGCTGCCAGAAATTTTTGGAGAACAGAATCTTACAAAACTTTAGCAAAAAGAGCAGCCATCAAGTGACAAGAAATATCATGGCAGTACCCAAAGTGGGTCAGAGAGATGGGCTTTTTGGGGGTTTCTTTCTGAGTTAAGCTAGAAGTTAGAAAGCTGGGGTTCAGCGGGGGATCCAGTGGGGAAGATTTTCAGTTTCTGTCCTAACAGAGCCATGTTTGCCATTCTGTGAGGTGCAATGTGGTGGAGCGTGTGAGTTCCATGAGCAAGCACAGCAGAAGGCAGCCAAGAAAATCATATTACTGTGGAGGAAGAAATGCATCTTATTTGGCTTTGTTTTGAACTTTTCAGAGGGAATCTTTTACTCACTATGTCTTCAAGAGCCTCAAATCTTTTTACAGTACCTTGGAGATTTAAATTAGGAGATCCACCAACTTGTGCAGTGCTTTTCACCATCTGGAAATGGCATCATCTTTTCTTTCTAATAATGCCCTTTCCTTCAGGCAGTGTCTTATTTTTGAGAAACCAGCTGGTCACTTGGTAATTTTCACCATTTACAATTAAAAATTACTTCAGCTATTAGTAGAATATTGTTGGCCCTGTAGCAGTGATCTGACTTTTTAAAACGATTTTTTAGGGCTCCTGTCATTTCACAGGAAAGATGTTGTCTAATGATTTGACAGAAAATGCTAATGCCTTTATCTTAGGGAGAAGAATCAACTTTTTCACACCACATCACTGATTTGTAGTGACATTTTTTTGTGCTTAGGCAGCCAATGCAAGAACAGAGCTACCACCTTTGGGTGCATCTACCTGTTTTATCCCTGTGTTTGGGTCTTCTTGAGTTTGGGGGTTGCTGCTTTGATACCTGAAAATTAAATTCCTGAATGATTCAGACAGATCCACCATTTTGCAGGGAAATTGGTGAGGAGCAGGTGTAGGCACCTTGTCCTGGTGGTGGTTTGAGTGTTCATTGGTCCCAGGGGAGCCTGGAGCTGGGCTGGGAGCTAATTCTCCAGCATTTTTTGGAACCTCACAGTTTGCCAATGTTCTTATTGATTATTCAGATTTAGAAGCAATTCTCATATATCTGCAGCTGTATGATGTTACTTCTGGATTTTAATTATGGACTGAAAAGTGAGATTTGACTGGGTGGTTTTTTAATCTTTTGCCAGCAGTGGCTGGGCTCCCCCTTGCTGCTTTTAGCCTCTTGTCCTCTGTCTGTGAGTGTGGCTGATTTTTCTGTTATGGACAGATAAATATTTGCATTGATTTCCAAGAGGTGAGAAAGAGGACTAAGGCAACATACTGTTATAAACTTGAGCTATTGGCACTTTAATGCAGCAAATAAAAGACCCTGAAAATAAAGTGTAATGGGCTGTGCACAGTGAAAGTCATAGAAAATGGAAATACCTTTTAAACAGCTTCTTGATAGTTTCTAGCCTGAGCCAAGTCTTCATTTACTGTAGAACAGACAAGGAGTTTAAGAATTAATTACCTAGTTGATATGCATAGTTCATTAATATGTAATGGATATTGCACTTCATGTTGAATACCCACAGCAGGTCATAGCAAAGTTGCAGGTTGATTTGTTGTTCAGAAGCATTTAATTGCTGCCTGTCATCTTGGCTTGACCTCAGGATGTTCTCTGACTGCTTCCTGGAAGCTGAAAGTTGGCTCCACAGCAAAGTGTTTTTCCCTTTTTGAGACTGGGCCTTTGCTACATTTGTAAAATGTAAGAATCAAAGCACAATATTGAACTAAAAAAGAAAAAAATTCAGATTTTTTTTAAAAAGGGATTGCCTTTAAATTGATAATTTCCAAAGAGTCTATATGTAAGGAAGAACTAGGTGTTGTATATAAGACTTTTCCCCTAGTTTCTGTCTTTTTTAAGTGGGGAGAGAGGAAAATCCCAAAGCATTACAAAACAGCTTTCTGTGCTGTCCCTTACCTTCAGTGCTGTCAATCCTGCTCCAGAACATAGTTTCTAATAGTTTTCTATAGTTTTTCTAATCTAAGAAAAAGCATGCATTTTATGTGAACTCTTTCCCAGCAACACCTTATGTTTGTAGTCCCATTCAGGGTCATAAGGAGGATTCCCCTCCAAAGAAGAGTGTCCCAAAATTTCAACTCAATATTTGTCTATTGGCTCATTCATATATTCAGTATTTTAACTTTTCTGCATTTTGGGGCCGTGTAATAGGATGGATGAACACTGGTTATTCAGGGCAAATTGTGAAGAGAAAATAGAATTTGGATTTGATTATTTTGTTGCCTTTTTAAATAAAGGGTATGTCATTTGGTCTTTTCACACCATCTCTTCAGTATGACCTGAAAGTTTTCTAATCTAAATATATATATATATATAAAGAGCAGAGATTTTTATACTCTGAAAGCATTATCAGTGGGGCAATATTGAACACTGTGCAGACAGAGAAAGCAGGATACTTCTGTGTGTGACCTACATTTCTTTCCTGGTCTTCACCTCTTTATCCTTCATCACAGGCAGTGGAAAGAGCTCAAAAGCAGCAAAAGTCATGTGGAATCCTCGGTCCTTGTATTGATCCTGTGCACTTGGCACCTCTGAGATTGCATCTCTCCTCAGGGAGGATTAACTTCTCTGCTGGTTATCTTGCTGGAACAGACCCCAAATGGGATCTGCCTCCTGGGGCACAGGGATGCCCAAGGCACAGCCTCCCTGTCTGCCCTTCATGCCTTGGCCTGAAATAATCACTGAAAAGCACACAGAGCTTGTCCTCTCCCAGCCCTGTGTGTGTTATGTCCACAAACTGAAACTCCACAGCTCTGAAACATGTTGAAATTAATAAGTATGAGGCTGCTAACACTTGAGCTCAATTAGCAGCAGCAGGGGCTGAAGATGCTGGTGCTGCCAACCTGTTTTGTTTCCTCCTCTCTGCTGAGGTGTGGCCCCTCTGGCACCCCAGGTATGTGAGGAACACAACTGCAGGTCCTTGTTTTGGTGCCCTGGTTCAGCCTCCCGCTGCAGCCCCAATTTGAGTCTCCCTTCTGGAGGAGGGGGTGTATTGGCTGAGCTGCACATGGTCCAGAGGGTCTTCTCTGCTCCTAGGCTGTGGCCTCAAATGTTCCCTTGAAGATGTGCTTGGGCTGGTGAGCAGAAAGCTTTTTGGCTCAAGGGAACATTCACAATTGCTCAACAAGCATGTCAGAATATATTGTATTATGTAATTTGGCCCACAGTTCAGCCTTTTGAAAGCGCTATCGTTTCTTTAGGAAAGTTCTGCAAACAATAGGGTTTTTTCTTTTTTCTTTGGAGAATAATCCAAATGGCTTTTTGCAGGAGATCTCTGCAGTCTCCTCTTGTGTTGATTTTGCTGGGGAGTTTAAACACTGAAAGCTTTATATCTGTTGCATATGATAATAAAGCTGTACTACTATTACTATTACTAACTGCTTAGTTACTGACAGTAGCAAAACTGCTACATGCTTCCTGTATTTTGCTGCCTAACTCCAGAGCCTCAGAAGATCAGAGTTTGCAACCCAAACTCTTCTCAAGCTTTTTGAGAATTTGGTGTCACCCTTACAGTCCACCCCAGCTTTGGAAATTTAAAATAAGTAAAGTTAAAAAACTTTAACCAGCCCTGTAAAAATGTCATATGCTTAAAAATCACGTCATTTAAAAATTGTTTAGTTTTCTTTTTTCCCCCACAACCTCAAGAATTCAGAATTTTCATTTAAAGAATAAACAATCAACTACTAGTACAGTGTATTTTACTTAAGATTTTTTTTTTCGTGTGTTTCTTTTGTTTGTTCCATTAAAAAGCCTCTCAAATATTCTAAAACTCAAGGTAAAAGCAGAACTGGCATTTTTGCTGTTGTATGTTCCCAAATGACCTTGAATTTTTTTTGCTACATTGTTCATGAAATCATTTATGCTGATGCTAGCAGTGTCTACAGAAACTTTCCTGAATAAACTTAATTCCTTTGCAAAGGTTTGGGCAGGTGTCTGTTTACAAATAAATAGAAAAGCAGTGTGCTAAAGCAGGCTGTCAGGCTCACAAAGGCGTTGATCCTGAAAGTGTTGCTAAAAAAGCACTAAAAATTAATTAAAACAATAACAAATACATAGAGTATTGACAAATATAGAAATATATGCGTCATTTATTCTCTTCAATTCTGTGAAAAACCAGATCGGCTCAAGCAGCAATGGTACCGGGGACGCTGAGCAGGAGGCTCAAGGGCAGAGCCCCCGGAGCAGGTTCTGGTTTCTGTGTGATTATGTGCAATTATCCCGTGGTGATGAATCCTCCTCTCTCGCACTCCTCCTCCCTGCATTTCCTAATGATCCAGCCGAGCATCTGCTCTGCCAGCCCGGCGTGCAGATGATGCAGCTGGACGGGATCGCTGCGGGCAGAATTGTTTCTCCGCGCTGCCACAGCGTGGTTTTCTCACCCTGCCTGCTCCGTCCTCTCTCGCACTGCTCTTCACCTCCCTCCCCGCTGCTGGAGCCGATTAAAGGCTCCCAGCAGAGCCACCCGGGTGGCAGAGGGGACACTTTGGAGCCCCGGGCGAGGCTGGCAACTCCGTACGAGTCACAGCAGCCTGTCGCTTCCCGGAGCAGCGCTGGTGACAGCCGCGGAGCATCCCGAATCGCGGGCAGCTGAAACCGAAGCTGGGCGAGCCAGGAAGGCAAAAAGCGGGAGGAAAGTGCATTTTCATCGCAGCCCTGTATTTTAATTGATTATTAATTAATTGATTTAATTAAGAGTTTGTCCCTGATGCAAAGCTCGGCTGCTGGAGTGTTGCGACCCAAAGAGAAGGAACTAACTCCATGAGGGCAGGGAAAGCTCACCAGCATCCCAAACAGAAGATTGCTGCTTTGGTCTTCATGTGAGAAAACACATGGTAGTGCAATTGAAATAACCAAACATTGTGTCCAAACGTTTTTCTATTATTTGTTATAAAGTCCAAACTTTTGTTTGTGGAGAAGGAAACCTTGTGCAGCGTGGTACCTCCTCATAGAGGTTTTCCCTCACAGTAAAACTGTTTCATTTCAACAGAATTCTGATGGTATTGGGACAAAATATTTCTTCCTGGTTGTCAAAAATAAATTAACAATAGTTTTCAGTTATAATTTTCTAAGACCACTGGAGAAAGGGCTTTTTTTGGGTGCAATGGAGCTTTTCTATTGTCTGGTTCTTACAGACATTGACAGATAAATAGAGGCTAGGATATAAAAAACCTCAGCTGTTGGTAAAATAATCTGAGTTTAAATCCATCAGGACAGAATTTTGGGTTTGGAAGGCCAAGACCTAATATGGGAAAAGTTACAGCTGAAACAAATATGAGAGGATGTCTGTTGAACTACTTAACTTTTCCTACAATCTGCCTGAAAAAATGGATATTAATGAGATACCTATGAAGAACAGGATTCAGTTTTTTGTTTCTTTACCTTTGCTTTCTTGCAGTTTTCTCTGGCTCCTCACCATCCATTCCTGCTGTAGCTGTGGGTATGGCAGCTGCCAAAAACACCTGTGTTCTCCCTTCTAGTATGATCCTGATGATCCTTCCAGGCAGATTCCTTGGAAGATGAACACAAAGCACACAAAGCAGGCATGGCTTAGCCTGTGTGAGCTGTCTTGTAGCTTGGCTTGTTGTCAGGGCTAGAAAACATGTACATGTTAATTGTTTTACTTCACTAAGCTGCAAATGCCTGTGGAATGATGCCAAAAGTGAGATGTATGGGATACATAGGTTGTGATCTCATCAATGTATAATTAGGATAACATATTATGAAGGCACAGTTTTTGCCATTCTGCACAGTGAACAAAATTTTGATATGCTGCATAGATATTTTTATACATGCTTTGCTGAGCATTTGTATTTTTATTGGTAGTGTATTTCACATCCTTTGGCTCATGAAATCTGTATTTTTGTGCCATTTCTCCAATTGTAAACTCTTTTGAATAGTGAAAAAATTATAACATTAGGAAAACTCTGAAATGGTGCCATCACCATACAGTGTAGGCTTAATGCTCTTCAATGGAAGTAAATTGCAGAACCCTGTGATTAGGGTGTGCATTTTTTCACTGGAGTAACAGAGATTACTGTTAATTTCTGTTAATTCTGTTGGTTTTCTTATCCTATTCCCTACCAGTCATATCTGACCTTTGGTCACTCAATCTCTTGTGGTAAAACAATAATAAGCAGGAAACATGATACTTTTGAGAAGAAAAATAAATGCTTTTTTGATATGTTAGTGGCATTGTTTTAAAGAGATGCCACCCTAGGATAGCCCTACCTAGTACTGGATAGAGTGGGGTAAAGGGCTAAAGGGTCTCTCAGCAATACTTGTAAGTGGGTTGTTGTTTATCTAGAATCCTAGAATCATTAAGGTTGGAAAAGACCTCTGAGATCATGGAGTCCAACCTTTGGCCAAACATCACCATGCCAACTGAATCACAGCACCAAGTACCTCATTGAGTCACTTCTTGAACACTTCCAGGGATGGTGACTCTGCCACCTCCCTGGACAGCCCCTTCCAATGCTGGACAATCCTTTCTATGAAAAAATTCCTCCTGAATTCCAACCTGAACCTCCCCTGGCACAGCTTGAGGCCATGTGCTCTCATCCTGTCGCTGTTTCCTGAGAGAAGAGGCTGATCCCCCCTGGCTCCCCCTCCTGTCAGGCAGTTCTAGAGAGTGGTGAGGTCTCCCCTGAGCCTCCTTTTCTCCAGGTTGAGCACCCCCAGCTCCCTCAGCTGCTCCTCAAAGGACTCTCCAGACCCTCCCAGCTCCGTTTCCCTTCTCTGGACTCGCTCCAGCCCCTCAAGGTCCTTCCTGAGCTGCGGGGCCCAGCACTGGACACAGCACTCAAGGCGTGGCCTCACCAGTGCCCAGGACAGGGGGACAGTCCCTGCCCTGCTCCTGCTGGCCACACCATTGCTGGTACAGGCCAGGGTGTCACTGCCCACCTGGGCACACCCTGGCTCATGTTCAGCAGCTCTTCACCAGCACCACCAGGTCCTTTTCCTTGGGCACTTCCCAGCCACTCCTCCCCCAACCTGTAGCACTCCATGGGGTTGTTGTGACGCAAGTGCAGGACCTGGCACCTCACCTTTTTGAACCTCATGCTGTTGGCCTTGTCTTATCCCTCCAGCGTGTCCAGATCCCTCTGCAGGAGCCTTCTACCCTTCAGCAGTTCAACACTCCAGCCCAACTTAATGTTGCCAGTGAACTTCTTTGAGGATACCCTTGATCCCCTCACCCAGATCATCAATAAAGATATTAAACAGGGTTGGTCCTAACACAGGTCCCTGATGGCTGTCCCCAGCTGGATGTGGCACCATGCCCACCACTCTCTGGGCCCAGCCATCCATCCAGCCCTTAACCAGCAATGAGTGCTCCTGTCCAACCTGTGAGCTGCCAGCTTTTCCAGGAGAATGTTTGGGACACATTATCAAAGGCTTTGCTGAAGAATTTATTGGCAAGTAATTGTATTTCTCACAATCTGATTTTTTATAAGGTATCTTTGGAGTTACTCTCCCTTAGGGCTAATTGATTTAGACCTGTATAAAATCCAGATTGCTTATGTAATATAATGTTTGGATTTCTGCTGTGCTTTACATGGCTACAGCTACCCTTATATAGGTATTAGTGTATTCCTGAAATTTAGCCTTTACTTAAGAGCAGTTGGGGATTTTTTTTTGTCATTTTTTTGTCTGAAAAATGAATAATTAAAGCAACTTGATTGGAAACTTGAAATTCTGTCTTCAATACGCTGAAGGTATTGAAAAGATACATACTTGACATATAATGGGTAAAGATGTCTTTGTCAGTCATGCACTAAAATTTCCAAACATCCTCTTTATCAGCTTCACTTTTAAATGTTATTAATCCAGGTGATCTGTAAGTAATGCAGCCAAAGTCGAGACAACAAAAAATCTTCTGTTGTTGAAGGTGCCTTTGAGTTGATATTTTATATTGGCTCAGAAGTGGCAGAAGGAAATTATTAAAGTGTGTCTAGAGTAGAGTGATGAAGGTGATGAAAGACCTTGAGGGCAAGATGTGGAAGAAGTGACTGAGGTTACTTGGTTTGCTCAGCTTGGAGAAGAGAAAGTGAGGGTTGCCCTCATGGCAGCCTACACCTTCTTCCAGGGGACCCTCACTTTATTAAGGGGAGAGGGGAGGGTCCCTATCATGCCTTTAGGAGTGCACAAAAGTGCTCAGAAATGTAAAAAACATGTTTTTCTCCAAACTAGACCAATTTTTAACTTGCTGCTCTGGCATATTGTAAATGTTTCTCGTCATTGCTAATGGAAAGGTCTCTCATCAGTGATGGCTGTTGTAATGAGCTAGACAGATTTTAGGATTGTTGGAGGTGGTGGTTCATTGATAGGCTGAAGTATGAAAGAATAACAGATATATAACAGATATATTCTTTCACATTATGAAATATGAAAGAATAACAGATAATCTGGAGGCAGGAGGAGCAGCTACTGGTGTGTACAAGCAGTGGCTTAGTGCACAATGCACGCTGTGGCAAGTTCTCATTGCGGCCTTCCTGCTGATTTGAATTGGTTGTCTCCTCCTTCATCAAGCGTGTCCAGCTGTTGATAGATGTAGAAGTGAAATGTTTTGCTGCCTGCTCTTTTTTCCATGATGCAGTCTTGGTTTGCACAGTTTTTTGATAGGGAGCTGTAGTGGTCGATGCCATCCTAACAGTTCTCAAGCAAAGAGCATGTCCTTCAGTTTAAACTCCATGTATTGTGTCTGTCTGGTTACTAACAGGATGTTGCATTTATGGCAGTTTGAAACAGATACTGACAGTCAATATCTTTCCATAGGCATAGAATAAAAGAAATTCTGCTGCAGTGGAATGCCAGCATCATACATAGGTTGCAGAATATTCTATAATTTTCTTAAAGCTTCAGTAACTCGAGAGCTTTACTTCATTACATTAATGGGCATAAACAAAGAAATTGGCAGTTGGTAGGGAATGGAAGGAATAAAAACTGAAGGACTGGAATTAAGCACTGGCTAGAGGATATTTTTATTTGGTGTTTTATCTTCTTTGCAATATCTGAACTTTTCTTCGCTTCTTGTCAATATGTGGTAACATCAATGCTTTTTCCAGATTTATGTTGTCTCTCTGCTCATAATCATTATCATTAAACCAATGTGTGAAGAAATGTATGAAGGATGGTGCAGTCTGTGAGAAGATTGATGCTGACAGGTTTTGGTGTTTTAGAAAAGAAGAAAACACTGGCTTGCTTAATGCCCCTTTAGGACTCATGCTAGACTAGTTTTAGGACTAAATGCTAGAAGAAATCCCACACAAAGGCTTTGCAGTCACTTTTCAGTTCTGAGGTGAAACAAGACAGAGGTGTAACAGATTGGGTAATGATGACTTCACCAGCAGCGATATTTAAGCTGCAGGTTGCCTAAAGCTTGGTTTTGCAAAGCACATCAGCTAATTCTTAATTTCAAGCACATGTTTGAATCCATTCTAGCTGAGCAAAATTCATGTAATCTTTGTTCCTACATTCTGTTAAAAATCTGCCAGACTCACAAGGAAGGAAAAGCCACCAAAACACAGTCTAGAACACAATGTGCCTTCCAACACAGGGTGGAGCATGTAGAGTATCAGAAACCAGGCCACACCAGTCTCCAGTCCCCTGGTGACACATCAGGAGCCATGGCCCAAATACAAAAGTGTCCCTTCTGTGCTGCACACTTCTCGTGGTGGGTCAAGTTCCCTGGTGGACTCTGAAGCCTCCTGTCCAGCCTACTGACCTGCTGAAGCAGCTCCATAAAAGTGGATTGTGCTCCCTGTTCCTCTGCTTGTCTCATGTTGCCCTATGTCTGCCTCCCTTTGCTTTTCTCCAGATCACCCGTGTACAAATTAACCTGTGTCCTGTGAAAGGTCTGGGGACTTCTTTGGCTGCTTGGGGGGCAGAGGTCTGTTCTATTGCCTATCCTGGAGCTGCCTTCTTAAACAAATTGCTTCTGGGGACTATATTTATTCTTGTACCTCAGTGAAGGAGATAAAAATGGCCGTTTTTCACCATGGCTTAATAAAGCTCTTAAATACAGGAATAAAATGGAAGACCTCTCATTGGTTTGGATTTTCTTTTTCGGTTTTCTTTCTTTTCTTTTTTTTTAGAATGAGAAAATGCTGAATGTCATTCCATCACATTTCTGTGGAATGGACATGGGGGTCTGAAGGAGCTGGTCTAATCACCTACTGTGGCCTGTGCATATGGATGATGGGTGGTGTAGAAACTTAGGAGGAAAGAAAACTGTAGAAAGAAAGAAATGTAGCTTTACATAGGTGCAACCTGGCCCATTTTCCTCCCTTGTGCTGTAAGGTCTCCTGCTGCTGGCTCCTGTCAATGTGGGCTGGTCCCAGTTGGTGCTGTTGTCTCTGCTGGCCCTTGGGTTCATGGGTGGCTGGAGCCAATGTCCAGCCCATTTTATGTGTCTCAAGATCTGCTCTGCTTGCTCTTCCACACCACTATGTTCAGTTGTTCATGGGGCTGTGGAGGAGGTTGCTATCCCCAATGTCTGATCCAGATGTGTTGCAGCTGGAGGGCAGGATTTGGCACTATGTTTTTCCTCCACTTGGTTACAAAAGGGGACAGAGATTGGCATGGTATCAAGTGCCAGGACCGAGTTTTCATCTATTGTCTTGAAGTGGGGCAAGGGAAAAAAACCACCACCACCTTAAATTTTACTCTTGAGTGAATCTTAATCTTTAAATTAGTACAAATGTGAGCATTCCCATTCTGTGATTTTAGAATAACTGTAATCATTTCAAGGAAACAAAGCCTAGGAACATTATGGTGTTGAATGCAGAGTAAACTGGTGTTTGAAATGATGTGTTGTGCATCTGCACATGTCAAAAAAAAAAGAGTTTAATATCCTAATTTGTTATGGATCTTTTCCCCCTCTCCTTTTGTTCATCCCTGTTTTATTTTCTTCCTTTTGTGCCTGTAATTGCAGGCGTTATTAGAGCTGGCAGGATGAGCACCTCCAGATGCATCCTACAGGAATGCAGCCAGTGCTGACTCTATTCCCATGTCAGACTGCATGCCAGGGCAGTGAAGCTTGCTTGTCAAAACCCATACCCTTTCTGCACTGCTTCTAAACCCATCTTCTCACACAACATTTTGACACAGGGTGACTCATGATAACCTCAAGATTTGTCCCAGGCTTATGAATGTGTCTTTTGGTATGTTGAGACATCCCTGGTAAAAGTAGGATTTTGGAATAGCATGGCCTAGGCAGCTTTCCTTATTCTTCTGTCAGATGAAATGATTTGGGGGGTTTAAAATCTGTTGTGTTGAACTTTTCACTGGGTTTCATGTTTGGAATTTTTTTTTGTAAGCTTTCTCTGAATTTTTATGCATTCTGAAAACAACAAAAAAATCACTTGTTTAACCAAACCTAATGCATTTTGTGTTGTGATTTGTAGCAACAAGATAACAACTCTTCATTTTGGGAAGAATATACTGATTTTACTTATTATTTTACAGGTATCAGGCAACAGCATATCAATGATGCTCCTTCTCCAGGATCTTTTCCTAACTGGAGATCCATACTGTCACCAACACGGCCTTCCACAGAAACCAAGCCTCCCTCAGTAGCTGATATTTCTCTGGGACAGACTTTGGAGAACGCAGACTTGCTTCAGATGATAAAAACAACGCTGACTGGTGCACGTAGCAGGACTTTGGATCAGATGCACCTGTCCCCCTCCCTCTACCAAGGCAGTGGGAACAGTGCACCCCAGGAACCTGCTGAGGTTTCAGCTGAGTCGCCTCTGAGGCCGTCGTCTCAAGATGCAGATGACACAGCTGCTCTAACAGGTTTGCCTCAGCTTGGTATGTTTGCCACACTGTCCACCACACCACCAGTGACACATTTGAGTACAGCTGTGCCATCCCAGCCAGTGCCATTAGAAACACCCTCCATTCCAAAAGAAAGCACATCCAGGATCAGACATGCTTGCTGCTCTTCCATCACCATCATTCTCCTCATTGACAATTCAGTCACCTCATGTCATTAATTTTTCTAAACCAGCTGTACTGCCCATCCACGTGCCTTTGTCTGCAGATCCTGAAGGTTTCTTCAGCACAGATTCAGCTAGCTCACAGGTTAGTGGAAGCAGGAATAGTGCTCTAAGCATGGTGCATTCCAGTGTGGTGAATCAACCAACTTGTTGAAGGGATCCCAACTTGTTTAGGGGGGCCATGCTTTTCATTGGATCAACAACAGTGCATTTCACAGTTAGTGGGAAAAGGGTTTCCTTTGGAAAGGGCCTCTTTGTCATCTATATACTCTGACATTCCTGGGTCAAAAATGCATCAGTCTTCCCTGAAAGTAACTTCCAAAAATTTGTCATGGTTCCTTAATGAGAGTACATCTAATGTCTCTTCTACTGGAGATATTTAGGGCAGCACTGACTGGCAGAATGAGTGCTATCACTCTTCTGTCATCATCAGTTTCTCAGGATAAAGCAGAGGTTCCTACATCAGTCTTCCATGCTGTGGGTACTCCACATCCAAAACTGCCAGTGAGTCACCCTCAGCCTTTCACAGCACTGACTAATTGCACTGCAGGCTCTAACCCTGCACCTTTCATGTCATCAGCCTCCAAGAGGCAGCTGAGGTCTCCAGCTCCACACAGAGCACGTCCTCCCCTTCACTGCCAATATCACTGATTCCACATGCAAAGCACGCTCTCAGTGCAGTGCTGCCAGTAAGAGAATTTAGAAGCAAAACAGATTTTCTCTTTAGAAATGCAACACACTCCTCTTCAACAAGCCCAAGGTCTCCCTTGCTAACTGAGACAAACGAGGTGTTTACTGGGGCAGCACGCACAGCCAGTCCCAGGGCGGCAGCAGCCAACCAGGACAGGCTGCAAACCCCTCCTGATGCTGCCTCGGAATCAGGCTTTTGTAGAAGGCCTGACTGATGGAACTTAGCAGGAAAATAGCATGAGACTCCCAGCTGCTTCTGCCCTGCTCTCCCAAATCCTGGTGGCTTTCTTGTGGCAAGGACAGCTCAACAGCCTTTCACAAGAGGAGTGACAGCAAAGATGTCCATGAACTTTAATGCTAATAATGTTCTGCATTATGGAACTCAGCTTTCCAGAGTTTCTCCAGATATCCAAACCTGTATACTCCTCATAGGATCAAGGATACCAGACACTGTTTTGGAGATGGCCATGATGACTCTTGATCTAGCTGCAGTGCCATTAATTACTTCCACTGTATGCATTTCAAAACCTGAACCTGCTGCCAGAAATACTGCCACAACTGTTTTTGTGACTGCACATCTTCCACCTGGAAATGCAGAGGGTTCAGATGTAACTGTAAATGAAGACAGAAAGATGAGAGTACCCACTCTTGTGACTCCACATGCAGAATATTCATTCCAAGAGTTTTAAATCATTTAACCTCTGGTCAAACTTTGCATTCAGTTGATGAAAAGCCACTTGCCTCTGTCATGCCTCCAGCGTGGGGTATGCTGCCATCACTTGTTTCCATGACAGCAGTGACGGACAGCCACGGTTCTGGCTCTTCCAGGATTTTGAATGCAGACTCTGAAAGCAATTTAGATCCTGTCAGCCTTCCTGAAGTTGTTCCTTCAGCTTCTACATGGACCAATAAAGCATTGCTGTCTGCACCTGGCATTAGTATTCCTTCGGTAAAACCTTCAGTCCAAATGGAAATAAGGGAAGTTGCTCCAAGTACTTTTCCATTGGAAGATGAGTACCATGCACCATACTTGGTAGTGTCAAGTCTGCAAAACAAAATTAATACAAATGAGCAGCCACTCTTCTCCACCCCTTTAGCAAGCTCTACATATACATCCTATAGTCAAAACATTTGACCTTTTGTACCTTTTGCTGAAAAGAATAACTTTTTAGAATTTGATGTAGAGATGCATTTGCACTGAAAACATCTCCTGTTCAGTATTCATCCATTTCTCCAGGATTGACAATGCCTGACCCTCTGCAAAAAAACCATGGAAACACAGCTGAAAACATTGCTGATTTCTGCTGTGTTGGAGATGTTCCTATCAGCATACATGAGGAAGCACCTCTCCATTTACATGTGCCTTCTGTTAATGCTGCAGGTGCTCTCCCTAGCTCTCTAGAATCCCAAACAAGTGATGCTGGAAAGACTACTGACCAAAACATTAGGCACAGCACCAGTGTTGGCTTTTCAGCTCACTGACAGCTTGACTACTTCAGCCTCAAACAGAAGCAATATTACTCTCAACACACTGCCAGCCCAGTCTCCCTTCTCTGTAACCAAGCCTTCTGGCTCAACTCTCTTGAACAGTTTTATCTCAGAAGACACTGGTTCTGGAAGTTTTCCAGAACCTGCAGACAACCAGTTGGAGTGCCCTGGTTATTTGGTTATGGCTGATAAATATCCAGCCATGTTCAGTGAGGAGGAGTGGGACACAAATGATACAAGTCATAGTCTAGGTCTCTGTAACATATCTAATAAAGCTACCAAGGGGATCCCATTGCAAACCCCTACCACCAGTGGTCTGCAGTCAAGTCATCATAACTTTTGTCCATGCATCACCAACACAGATAGAGTCTCCTTTTTTGTCAACAACCAACTTTACCCATTCTGTTCTTACAGTGTTATCTGGAGTATCTTCTGGTGCAATACCTACAGTAGAAACTTCAGAAGCAAAACCACTAACAAGAAAACCATCTCCAGCTTCACCAGTGCCAGCTTCTTCCTTCTTTTCTCTAGGCACTGAAAACCCACCTTTGCCATCTGTGATGGCTTTAAGCACACGGATACCGACACTAACAAACAATAACACTGCCACAAAACTGACATCGGACCTAAGCCCACTAGGAACACACGCAGATTCTCCTTTTGCAACGAGAAACACGACTGCCTCACCTCTGGACATGCCAGCTCTGCTCATAACCCCCACGAGCAGCATGGTCACAGCCTCCACACTCGCACCCACAGCCCATGCACCAAGGCAGATAGAAACAACCGTAACTGACAGCCAGAAGCTCCCGAGCTCAGACATCACCAAAACGCCAACCCCATACCCACTGACAATGACAGCAGCTTTGACATCTATTACAGCATCAGCGAAAACAACTAGGCTTCCCCCTCCTGCCGTGGAAATCACCCCTGCTCCTCCCGGCACCACGGCAGCAGCCGCCTTCGCTAACATGACGGCAGCTCCCTCCCTGGATTGCCGGCTCTCTGCCAACATGATGCTGAAAACAGGTACGTGCAGCCACTTCAGGGTTTGCTCGAGGGATCGCCTGTGCCTGTGAGGGGCAGCTAGTGAGGTGTGAGAAGCACACCCCAGTGTCAAAGGAGGTGGGGCAGCAGTGATTGATCTGCTGCACTGACACACCAGGTGGATACGAGCAGGATTGTTAGATGGAAATGGAATTGGCTTTATTGTGGCTTGGGTTTCAACATGAACGTGTCAAATGAAGTGGTGAGATCTGGTGCTGTGATGTTCAGGGGGTCGCTGCAGGACCACCTGTATGGAGGGACAGCCCTGTAAGCCAGGATGGTTTGGTGCCTGCTTTGCAGTAAGGAGTCTGTGTTGCTGAAGGGATAGTGCAGTAACCTGCCTTGGTCCTCAGCCCTGTTTATGCACAAAAAGCCAATTCCGGTCTAACATGAACACCTAATTCTGTCTTTACAGATCCATTTGAAAATTATGTTTAGTATTTAGAGTTGCACACTTCAAAATGGGAGGATTTTGAGTTTTCTATGTGAACAGTGCCAGTTCTGGCTCTGGCTGTTTTTTCATGGACAGCTTCTCCTTAGCTGTAAGAACTTTAAACTAAAGAGGTCTAGAGAGGTGCCTTGCCCAGGCTTCTCGTGGACTCCTTGTGGCAGCACAGCACCAGAAGCTGTGTGTGTCTTGGAGACCTCAGCAAAGAATAAGTACAGAAAGGACTTTATGACCTTTCATGATACAGTCTACAGTGAAATAAGCAGCTTTTGGACCTAATGTGTGTTTGTTAGCTGCAAAATATCCCCATCAGTAGTGTGATGAGTACAACAGCTGTTTCCAAAGATAGAAGTAGCTTGTGTACAATGTACAGCTGAAAATACTCAGGCACAGCTATAAAACTTTCTGCAAATTGTAAGAGAAAAAGAAGAAGATAGTGATGGGCTTATTAAAGAAAGCACACAGATGCTTCCTAAATAGAAAATAATCTTAACAGTAGAGCAGCAGCTTTCTTTTATGTAACTGTGGCCATGAGGATGTGAAGCCTGCCTGTGCAGCTCTGGCTCAGTCCCCTGGGAATGCTGTGCCAGTCTGTCCTCAGGCAGTGAGTGGCCTCGTGCCTCCTTGGAGAGGCAGCATGGCAAAGACGTGTTGTTGCTGCTAAAGAAATTGCATTTGTTAGACCTTGCTCTGGAAACACGGAAACAATGGGCTATTGCCATGGGATGAATAGGGAACTCAGGAGCTGCTGAGCCCCTGCAGTTCTTGTCTTCGGAGCTGCAGCTAATCCAAGCTGCTTTGATGATCCCTGCACAGCCAGCCCGATGTAAAACAATTAAAGAAAGCAAATAGGAGCATGGTGATATCTCAAACCACCCTGTGGCTTTTGTTGCTCCACAGTTCTGTTTCTGAACACAAGAAGGATGATGATCAGCAATGCCTTCAGGGAGAGTGTGAGAAGAGGCCTCAACCAAGTGCTGAGACAAGCTTTCAACCAGAACGTCAGCGCTCAGGTGAGCGTGCTTGGCTTTCCACGCCTGACTTCACCAAAACAGCTCTCCCACCAAAGAACTGCAGCTGCTGCAGCTCCAGTGGTGTCTCTGGAGGCTGGAGGCAGGAAACCTCTTGGAGGGAGCACTGAGATTTTCCTATGGAGACCAGGCAGAGGTGGCACCCACTCTGATCTCTAAAAATATAAGGAATACTCCAAAGCTTTAAGTGGTTTATTTGATGAAGACAAAGGGAGAAATGCAAACTTCCTTTTAGTGTGTTCTGGGAAATGATTACTGACAGCAGTTTCCTCTTCTCCCTGCAGCTCAGGAGTGACTTCTGCTCAGGGGCAGCCGAGTGCTCCTGTGCTCAGCCTGGAACAATGGCAAGAGCACGGCTGGTAAATGGGATGTCACTGCTGTCAGGCCTCTCTCTGCTTTGAAAACCCAGTACCTGACAGGAGCAATTTCACAGGGACAAGGCTCCCGAGCAGGGAGAAGGCATATTTTATTGAAAAAAAAGTGAGGTGATGTGTTCATTGCTTCGCAGCTAAATTGCATGAACCTCTGCACTGCTGTGTGTGAGAGCAGGCTCAGGTGGGCTGCTAGGGCCCTTTTCCTTGGGACACAGCTTCCTGTGCACTCAGGCTGGGTTTGTGTGGAGTCCAACACTCACCAAGCCTCTCAGAAGGAAAAATGTAATTTTTCTCAAAATGGAGGTCATCAAGTTAACTTTGGTCCTCTTGCTTTATTGTTGCAAATGTGTAGGATGTCAGTTGGTTTGGGAATTGTGTGCTCCTTGGCAGCAGCAATAAAAACTGCCAAGTTTAGCCCCCTGCCTTTTTTGCAAACTTGAGAGGAGTTGCCTTCTTCTAAAAGAGGAAACCAGCTAAAACTTAATGAGGAGGACCAGTTCCAGGGCTAAAACTTTTTGGAAAATACAGAATTTTGAGGTAAAACTCAGCTCATGTTTTGACTCACTGTGTGTCCATTCTTGTGGTTTGTTATTTCCACTCCTACGGGTCCATTCATAGAATTAACAATCTGGGACACTACAGGAGAACAGGAGATAAAAGACAGCCCACTCAAAGATTGGAAACTTCTGTCTTTCAAAAATCTGGGTGCAAACCCACAATGACAGAAACCTGCATAAAGTCAGTGAACTTTAGGCATGGAGTAGGAGCTGGAAGCTCCCTGCGTTTTTCCATGTATATGTAAAATGTCCCAGCATCTGTGCATGAATGAAGGCCCAGCCTAACCTGGAGGTTTGCAGCCGTGGGAGCAGTTCTGCAATTCGGAGCAGTTCCTTCAATTCGGAGCCCACGCTACATGAGCTGAGCCTAAAACTCTCTGAGCAGCTCTGCTAACACCGTGTCTGATATGTCACTAACTGATCCCACAGGGTTTGCAGGGAATTACAGGATAAAAACCCTGCAAGGGGCACATACTCAGGGTGAGAAACCCCGAATCAAACAGCGGCTGAACTAGGAGCAAAATACTGAAAGAACCATATTTCCCTGTGTGTTTTAGGTGGAGATCCTGGAGCAGTCGAGTAACCTCACGGTGGGTTACTACGTGACGCGGGGCAGGCTGGTGTTCACGCCGGCTGCCGCCGCCGAGAAGCTGCTGGCCTACGGCCTCGGCAACGCCACGGCGGACATGAAGCAGCATGTGCCACACCTGCAGGCCGTGGTGGCCCTGGCCCTGCCCTGGCAGCCCCTGCCCGCCCAGCACTTCCAGCTGAAGACGGGTGAGCGAGGGCCGGCCCGCCCGGGGTGGCGGTGGGCTCGGGGAGCGGCGCCTGAGCTCTGTGGGGCGGCGGCGGCACCGCGGGCTCTGCTCTGGGTTCGGGTGTTGCTTTCCTGTGGGCAGCCCTGTCCTTCCCGGGGCTCTGCTGTGACGAGGGGGCTTTAGGGTTTTAGCTTTTATATTTTTCGTGTGTTTGTAACCCTGCAATTCTTGAGTGTGTAACTCTAAACTCCGTATAGAGTGTTTAGCTACTATTCTCCTGTTTTGGTCAGACACAATTCCTCTCCAGGCCTGGCAATCAAGGACACCTCACTGCCTCAGGCCCTGAGAAATATAAACAAAATTGAGTTGGGGGAGACCAAACTTGGGGTAAATTACTTCATTACTTGAAGCTGTAATTGGAAGATTAACCCCTAATATGCAAATGGACCAAACTCATAGAAGTGTGAAAACCCGTGACCCGTTGTCCATTTTTTTTGGGTGTAGCCCCTGGGGAGCTTCATCTGCCCAAAATGTACCTGAAAGCCCTTTAATAAATAGAACTGCTTTTTATTCTCTTAATTTTGTCTGGCCTCTATTTTTAGGTAATCCCAAAAAGACATCAAGGGGAGGTGGTACCAGTGCAGAGTAATTGCAGGGCACTATAAGCTAGGAGAGGACAGAGTGCTCTGAAATGATGTATTAAATGATAAAAAACATTTCTCGCATGTCTGCTTACAATGTTTGCATACACATACTTATGGCAGTTTAAGTTAAGGACATTTTTCCTAGAGCGAAAATAAAACAGAATGAGAATCAGTATTATGATTGAGTATATTTTGCAGGACCAAATGACCTGCAAGATTTAAGATTATAACTTGTCTTTTAGAATGACTTCGCTTACTGCCTGGCTCTGGGCAAGTCTATGCACGGTGAACAGGCCCTACCATCTTATATATCATTGCAGAAGCAATCTCCATTTGTTTGTGGAGAGTACCAGCTCTAATAATGCAATTTAATTCTTACATTTTGTCTTAATTAAGGCTAATTTAGTGCAGTTCCTGAAGTGGCATTATTTTCACCTGCTTAATGTGTAAATTGATCGTTTTGTTCTTGGTGCTGCAACTGAGAATACTTTGTCCACGTGCTAATGCCTCCCTGTTTTTCAGAGCTGCAGTTTGTGGGTCAAACAGACAATATTCATTCATGCAAATTTGTTCAGACCATGGAACAGCGGCTCCAGAGAGCATTTCAGGATGCTGAAAGAAAGGTCCTAAACACCAGCAACAACTTAACTGTTCAGGTACAATGTTGGGAGCTTGGCCAGTGCGTGTTGCTAAACCCTCCTGGTTATTTTTTGCCGTGTGTATATTTTTATTCTAACACAGTGCCTTTGCTAGCCACTGTGGAAGGAAGTTTATGTTTTCATCTGCAATAAGATTGTTTTATGCATTGCAGGAAAACTTATAAATGCAAGATTTATAGAAGGCTGTTGTTTTTCATGAATTGGTGTTTTTTTGTTTGCAGTTCAGCCATATAAATAAAATTCCAAGTATAAAAACAGTCTTCCAAATTTATGTTTTTACTGAGAGTGCTATTCTGACACATTAGTTGCTTTCAGTGAGGTTGTTCAGGTATAAAGATGGTGCTAGGCACAGCTGTTTTTAAGATCTGAAATGATGGAATGGATTTCTTTCTCTTGGTATGCATTTCAGCTTCATGCTCACAGGTACAAATTCATCATAAAGGGCCTGATTTTTACACACCTTTCTATGTATAGTGGGCCAACACTCTTATGCTCTGTGCCATGATTCAGGACTAAAGAAATGAACCTCTGGGCGATATTACAATATGTTTCTGATTTATGATAAAACTCTGTGAATGGATTGTGCTCCTCAGAAGGAGAATATTTGCCATCAGCACTCTGCTTAGTTATTTTGGTGCTGTTTCTTGTGAGCTTGTGTTCAAACTGGAGGAGCTCAGAGAGGCAGCAAAGCACAGGGCAAGAGAGGGCCTAACACAGTAGGTAAAGTGATTATCAAGCTTTTCAATAGCTGGACCCATGGTGTTGAGGGGAACTTCATGGTGGCTCATTTGCTTGTGGTGGAATTGGCAGATCTCACAAAGCACCTAAGCAATTTTGGAAAGAGCCCTAGAAGAAGGTAGTGGCTGTTTTTGTGGGTATTGCCAATTTAATGAGAGAGAGGATGGAGGTCCTGGAGGCAACATATAAGCTGGGTAGTAAGAGGCTCAAGGGTGTGATCTTCATGATAAATTTTTCTGAAGTTATTCCAGTATCATGCAAAAGACTAAATCGGTGCAACAAAACACTGCATGAGGGCTTTACATTAATTGAAAACTGGGGAACAGTTCTGGAGCAGACAGAGCCAGTCCAGAAAAGGCACTGCTGCCCTAGGAAAGTAGAGGGAAAGTGGGTAAAAGGCATGAAGTGTTTTCCATGCAAGGAGAAATGAAATTTGCCGTGGCTCCCCAGCCATGAGTGCTCCAGTGAATCAGGAGTGGTCACTTGGAGTTTCCCATAACAGAACTACTCAAATCTAAATAAGAAAAAAGAAGTATCCTTTCCCACACTGTGTGACAAAGATGTCAAGATGTAACTGGAGAAAAATATATGGAAGTTACAAAAAAACATTTGGCCAAAGATACAGAATAAAAAGTCATCAACCCTTTTTAAACCCAGGCATATGGTTTATGGCTCTGACATAGCTGTGGGATAATCCCACACTGTTGAAAGCCATTTATTCCTCTTTTTCTGTGCTAATTCTCCAACCCCCTGCTCCAGCCATTTGTAAGTGGACCTTGGCTAGGCAGACTTTTGGTCTGACCTTGGGCTCTTCTGATAGTTTTTTTATTTTATACCATGGTTTTTCTTTTAACTTGGTGATCCAAACCATAAAAGTGAGGTATTTAAATAACATTCATGAATGCTGTCAGGCCTACCTATCAATAGCCAAACAACCCCATCCCTCTTCTCTTTGGGCATAAATTTTCCAAGAAAACATGTGGGTTTTGTTCCAGGTGTTTGAGAATCTCATCCAGTACTTGCTGAATAGAATTGATCCTCAAAATGTACTAATCAAATTTGGGCTCAGCAAGAGACTGGCACTGAGCTAGAATAGGGAGGAGAGCAGACATTCACCTAATGTTAGGAACAGAAAGACATGATATCCCTTAATTTCATAAGGAAAATGTGTGGGTCTAGAAACCAGCAGTAGGAAGGCAGAAAACATAGCAAGATAAACAGGACAATTTCTCTGCATCAAGCACTGGATGATTTTTCTCATAAGCATCCTGTTTCTCATCCCACATTTCCTGGTAAAAACAGGAGAAAACATTTTCAGTCCTGACTGCACCTTTTTTCTGCCTGCTGCTGTCCTCCAGGAACTCTGCAAGTGCTAATGCAGGGATTAAAGTATCACACTTGTGTAAGTGTAAGTGTAAGTAAAGTAAAGTTGAATGAGATGTAGCTAATCCATTCTTTAGGTTAACATTTCCCCAGCTTCTTTGCACTTCCTTAGTAGGTGGTGTTTTTTTTCTTTTTTCTTCCTTTTTTTTTTAACGAGCTGAACAACAGTAACACATTATTTTTTGCCTCTGTTCCAGATTTTGAACACCTCCAACATCTCCCAAGCTGTCACTCTGTTTTATGTAGTGAAAAATCAAAGCACAACTCTAAATGGCACTATTTCCAGCAACCTTCTTAATCAGCTGTCAGCTGAGCTGGTGGGTTTCTACCTCACCTACCCACCTCTCACCATTGCTGAATGTAAGTATGTGCTTCCCAGAATCAAGATTAGCCAACACCAGAATTTGCCTTTGTTGTCAAGCTCAGGGATTGTAGGTAGTTTTTCTGGCTACTTTTTAAACTGTATTTTGTTAAAAAATAATTTAAAAAGGGGATGGGGTGGGGTGTGGAATTAGATGATTTTTTTTTTCCCTGGGTTCAGTGCTTATTTTGGCTGCTAGCAACACTGGTTAAAAAACCCTAAGAAATAACATATATACTGTGTCGTTAATGAAATTTTTTTCCTGTGCCAGGTTTCAAACAAAATAAAATTGTAGTTTTATGAAAAGCGAAGCACAAAAGGTCTCAAAGTCTTCATTTCAGGAACATTTAGCATAGCACTGAATGAACTATAGCTTCACCATAGCCCTTTGCTTCAGTGGAATCCTCATCCCTGGTAGTTGCTACAGGGGCTGGGCTGGGATCAGGCTGTGTGTTTGGGTAGTGGGGTGAGCTCCATCTGTGCTTCTCTTTTGAAAAGTTGGTGTATTTGCTGAACTGCATCCTCAGTTCATACGTGGTCTGAGCACTTTGGCATCAATAGTTTTCTTTGCATTCCAGTTGCCGTGAAGGCTCTGAGGTACAGAGAGCTGGAGACAATTGTGTGGGCAGCCAGTGTGGTGTATGTGCTCTCTGACTCTGAGTGATAATTTCTTTAAAATTACTGAAGGGCCAAGACACTCGATTATAGGGATTTCTGTTTAATCTACTTGTTAATGTGATGTGTGAAATTAAGCTTACTGCAGACTGGAGTTCTGTGTTTGCTGGGAGTGAGAAGAGACAGGGACATGCTGGGTACATCAGTGCAGAAACAGACTGCTGGAAAGTGAGCACTGAGGAAAACACAAAGTACCTTTTTTTTTGGTCAGTCCATTTTGTTTGCAAGTGGCCCAACAGCAGAGAAATTACGTGGTGCAATCCTTCATCAGTGACTTGCATGGTGAGCTTTCTGTGGGATAAGTGGTTTCTCTGCTGTGAAGCAGTCAGGAATCACCGCTAACTTTGGTTACTGTGAGGCAATCAGGAATCACAGCTAACTTAGGTGACTGTGCAGATCTTTGGGAAAGGAGGTTTGTATGCTGTTCTTGAGGCATTACCTATCAAATTCCAATATTTGGGAACAAATAGGTGACACTGCAAGTTCTGTAAGTTCTTGTCCTGTGTTGGTGCATTTTGATTCAGATTCTCCCTCACAGGCTAAGAGACAGATCTCAAGGTGGGCTTGTGTTTTCATGAGGTCTTTGCACAGGCAGGGGGAGGCAGATAGAGAGAGAGGCTGTTGATAAAGGGTGTGGTCATGGACCCATTCCTCCTCAGACAGGCTCCTTTTTGATGGCTGGTGGATGCCCCATGTTCAGGACATGTCTTCATGGGCCATCCAGGAGCATGAGGAGAAAGCTGGAGGAAGTTTTGATGCTGGCTGTGCTCAGTTCAAATATTTGGCTTCCAAAATAGGCCTATTGCATAGGAAGAGGATTGAGGTGCTTCTCACAAAGACAGTACAGGCATGTGTTTGGTAGTCAGGAGCTGTGCAAGCCATTTGTCAGGCAGCAAGTCTCGTGTGGTACTGCAGTTCTCTGCTGATCCCCACACATGATGAACAGACCTGATAAAGTCTTTAGCTAGTGTTTCTTTACCAACTAATGGCTTATATTTCATTTTGGAGCTCTTGGTTTTATTCCCAGTGCAGCAGCTGTACTGCAAACTCATGAACTTAATGCACGTGCAGTGTTTATGGCTCCAGACCGATAGTGTGTCTGGAAAATGTTTCCTTTGAAGAGTGTTTGATGCTTATTCATGTGGCAGTGTAGTTGTCTCAGTTTATCAAACAAATATTGAGGTTATTCTCCGAGCATGTTATTTCCCAGTAGGCTCCAGTGGCTCCTTCAGAGCCTTTGCAGTCTGTTGTGGAAATGTACATCTCAGGGCACGCTGTGAAATCCTCCTCAAAAGCAGATGCTGTGCATAATCAAATCCTGTACAATGTTTACTATTCTGAGCCACTTTGGGCTTTAAAAATCAAGGTGACTCAGTAGCAGCCTATCAACGTGCAGAGCATGGATATTTTCTGAATTAAGTTTCTGGTATTAATCAATTGAGCAAACGCTGAGCTGTGTAATGAATTAGCAGCACACTGAGCTTTACAGCCTAGTGCACTTTGGAGATGGAGGAGCTGACAAAAGGCATCACAACAGCAAATAGCTTCTCACAGATGCAGACACATGTGGTAGTAATGCCATAAACAGTGCACAGTGAGAGAGCACCACACTCCAAGATGTGCTCACAGTTTTCTTAGTCTCGTTTGCAATCCATGTGGAGTTGGATCCTGGTATATTTTCACATTATTTTAGGCTAAAACTATGGTCTGGGTTATATAAGGATTAATCACAGGACCATCATAGAATCTCATCTGGTTTTCTGCAGGGGAGAAAGCAGCAGAGATGACTACAACACCTAATGCCTATCCTTCTTGGTTCTGGGCATTGCCGGGCTTCCTCCCAGGCTCTGTCCCAGCCAGTATTTTGGCAACAGGAGATGTATGTTCTTCTTTGTATGGCAGTGCTTCTTCTGTTTACACTTGATGTTCTTTTTCAGACAGAAAAGAAATTGTAACCCTGAAAATTACACTCTAGATCTCTTCTTGGGCCATAGTTCAATTTTATTTATTGCCTTCAGGGTAGCCAGTTTTGAGATGCATAATGTGTAGGATGTTGAAACATTATGACATAATTTAATCTTCTATTTTTAAAGCTTTGGAGTATCCAAACCTTGATGTCTCGGAATCAACTAGAGACTACTGGGTGATAACAGGTACTTTCTAATGTCCTTCTCTCCTCCAAGCACTCCAGGTAATAATTTTTAGTGCTCATTTATATGAACACAGCGGTGCAGTAGTTTTACACAGAAATAAGTGGCTGCCCACTGAACTTGCCTTCAGCTGGGCAAAGGTACTTGCAGTCACTCTGGGGCATGATTGGTTGATCATCTTGAACAGTGACATCTCCAGTGACCAACACCCATCTCAGAATTAATAGCACTTTGGTTGAAACAGTTCTGAGAGCAGCATTATCTTCTGAGAGTTTTGAGAGACACAAATAGACCTTTTCTTTTCTTTTTTTCTCTCCTTTTTTTTTTTTTTTTTTTTTTTTTTTTTTTTTTTTTTTTTTTTTTTAAATTCCCTGGGACATGGACTTGAATCTGAAATTAAAAGAGACACGTAGACATAATTTAGGAACAAAGGTGAAGCTGTTACACCGGGGAACTTTGTTATGATTTGCTGACTATCTGGGTGCAGGGATTTTTGCAACTTTCGCTTGAAGCTCTTAGGCTTCAAAATACTTCTTCTATCAAGTCATTTCACAAATGCCACATTCTCATGCACAATAATTTTGACTTCAAAAATTATAACTGGGCAAGAAAGAGACCCTTTCCCTCAGACATCTTTGAGTGATACCAAAGCCTTTCTAGTTGTTTTGTCTGTACAACAGTGTCTGGAATTGTTTAATGCTCAGGAGAGCAAGAGCAAAGGGCCCTGACATGAAACAGACTTGGTACCAGTTCCATCTTTTCATAAACTTGAAATAAAACATAAGTTTATGCAGAGATTATGATCCTCTGAAGGGAGTGGTACAACTCCTCCCAGTATGGACCCTGTGAACCTGATACTCTGTTTCTTGCCCGTGTGCACTTGCTGCGATGGATTATTTTTGATATTACAATAGAAACTCTGTTTTCAAAAAGATCCTGGTAGTCCCAGAAGACTTTTTTGAAATAATATTGAAAACCATACATATGTATGAATTGAATCAGCATGTCATATCACTTTTTTTGAACTGTAGAATCCAGTATCTTTTAAATCTTGCATTCATTTATACTTCAGATGCCTTCCTTTATATTTCAGAAATGCCTATTCAGGTTTCAGTGCTCTCAAACAGGATATTTTGCTTGAGACTGTACAAAATCCAAACTTCAGAGTTCAAATCCTCAGGATAGAAACTGGTTGACAGGAGCATCTGGCAATAAGCATAAACCCAGGAGCTCTCAAATAGGTTTGAACCTAATTTTTATATTGAAGACTGTAGAGTAGATGCCCCCCTGAGCCATTTTGGTAAACTGAAGGCCTAGAAATGGTATTTTGAGATTTTTACTCCCTGAACCATCATTGATATTATCTGAGATGAGCAGTGCAGGGACTGAAACAGAAGTGTGTTATATCTCCACAGGGAATTACTGAGAGGGGATAACAGTGTGCAGGCATTTTTCTTTCGCGTTCATCTGCACCTCCCTGTCCCAAACTATCCCACAGACCACACGTTACTTTACCTGTCCATGTATGAAGTGCTGATGTGTGTTTTTTCTCCATTCCCACAGTCATCCAAGGGGTGGATATTGCTTTGCTGGGGCTGAACAACCAGAGCTTTGCCAGACTGATGGAGCAGCGCTTGGCCCCGCTGTTCATGATGTCCCACCAGCAGGGAAGGAGATTCAGACGTGCCACTACCGTGGGCAGCTACACCGTGCAGGTGCTCAATGGACCCGTGTTAAAAGAAGTGCTTTGCTTGCATGTGTCCTGCTTCAGTTCCTGTAAAAGATGTGTCTGACTAAATTTCTAGGCTGAAATTTCCTCTATTTCTCATGATTATTGAATCAGCGAGGGCAGGATGCCTGGCATTGCTAACAGTGCCTTTTTCTGCAGCCAGCCGTGTTGGCATGCCTGTCATCCTCGAGAAATCATCATTAGTTAATCACTGTTCATAAATATTTTCTCTCTGGTTGCCATGAGGATTGGTACAAAGTACATATTTTAGCGTATTCAGCATATTGAAGAGTTCCAAGTTTTTTCTTCATGATAAAAGTTTCCTAGGTAACTCAAAGCTAGAACTTCTTTTTTTTTTTTTTCTTCTTTTTGTTGGGAAAAAAAATGTAAGAAGCAGCCTTTATTTATACAGGGTTAGTCATCAAATCATGTGGCCCCACATCAAGTTATGAAGTAGAGACTTCAGACCTGAATAATTTATTAATCATCTTTCTCTTATTTGCAGCATTTTACATTCAGTATTTTGAACTGATCATATTTTGTTTTCTCACCAGTTAAGCCAACTGATGCAATGGGCAATTAAAAGATTTCTTCTACAATCTTCAAAAATTAGTTATTTTAAAAAATTAAATTATGTTCTTCAAGAATTGTTTGTTCTAAGGTATAAACTCAAGTTATTACATTTCCCATTTACCCACACAATTCTTTGTTTTGTTCCACTGAAAGAAGGAACACATTTTACTTGGCAAAAATGTGAACTTTTTTAAAATTTCAGTCCATAACATAATGGAGAAGAATCACAAACCTCCTTTTTCTTCTCATCATTAGAAATGTTTGACACTTTCTCCACTCTCAGGAAAGGCAGAGGTACAATGGAAAAATTCTGCCAGTGTTCTGCAGAATAAAATGGGAAAAGCATGATCCCTTTGTCATCAACCTGGGACAAAAAAGTAAGGAGTATAGAAAGGAAATGTGAGGCTGTTTTTTATCTGCAATATGCCAATAGAGTTTTCAGTATTAGAACAGATTATAAGAATTCACTCTTTACGAGGACTGTAATGTCCAAAAAATGTGATCCATTCCTCTTTACTGCATGTTTTTCTTCGTATAGGGTTTTACCTTAGGATTATATTTAATTTTTTTTTTTAAGAAAAATTTTAGTCAATTCTCTGACTGACTGATTTAATAGCCTGGGCTCTGAAGAGGAGTAGCTCCGATCCTGTGAGAATATTTGCCTGGAGCTTATGCTTGTAGGAGGTCTTTAAGGAGTTTCTGTAGGCACTGCCTCCAAATAGCTCCTGGCAAATTTTGCAGTGGTATAACATGAACACAGTTTATTTCTCTTTCTCTCCTTATTTATTTATTTATTTATTTCCCTTAAAGATGGTAAAAATTCAACGTATTCCAGGACCCAAGGAGCCAGCTGAACTGACATATTACACTTTATACAACGGGAAGCCTTTGCTGGGCACTGCAGCTGCCAAAATTTTGAGTACAGTTGACTCCCAGAGGATGGCCTTGACACTGGGCTATGTCATCCAAGTTCAAGCTGATCGTAAGAATCCTTTTAAAAATTCCATACTGAATCATTGCTTTATTCCATGAACTGAACACTGTGAAAAGTCAGAATTAATTCTGCTGCTGACAAAACCATGACACCACAGACTAATGATGACTGGGGCAAAGTTGCTATTCATATAACTTGGCCAAAAGAAGTAAAATGTGGTGGATATTAAGATCTCCCTTATTTTTGACTTGATCAAAATAGTGCAGATTCTTTCTGTCTCAAAGGGATTATTATATTTTTAATAATAATTTTCACTGAGAAAACAACATGGTTGTTAAGGATATTGTTTAGACACAAACCATAGAAGTGAAGTTGAAAAGAGCTACTTGTGCATATGGGCAGCTTTCAGATTCAAGATATGATCGTATCATTCAGAACAATGTGGCCAAAAATAATGCATTCTTGAAAAGTAAAGTGTTTTCAAATTTCTCTTTTATGATCTTCATCAGTTACTGAGTGACTGTGGACACAGGTTTCTTTAAATGTTTTTTTTTAGATATTGCTATATACTTGCCCATAGTAATAAACCTGTGGAGAAGCTTGGAGTGTTTTTTCACACAGTTAACAGCTCAGTGGACAAATTCTTGCCTTTTGCTAACTGGATCTCTCCACTTTGCTGAAGTATTTCTTTTAAAAGAATCAAAATTATATAGTGGACTTCCGCACTGGATCTCCTTACTGCTGAAACAGCACATAAAATGAGTGTCCCTGGTGCAATTATATCTGCCTGGAGGAGTGCTGATACTGAAATAATTATGTGAAATGGTGACAGGAAAAGAAGAGATTGCTGTAATGAGTAATTTATATATTGTCCATAAACATAGGATTGAGTAAGAAGACTGAAATATGATACAATTTCCAGAGAATGCACCATGTACTGTATCTGATCCTTGATTTGATCATGGCCTGCTCTGATTTAAACTCAGCTGAATCTGGGCATCTCCATTCCATAGATTCTAGCATTTAAATTCTAAGTAATTTTGTTTTCCATGAGAATATTTCTTTAATTTTTTTTTTTTTTTGTAAAGAAGATAGAGATATAGCAGTTTCCTAGCCCTTTGTGCAGTGATGTGATTTATATTTAGGCAGGTATTTAGGCAATTATGGAATCTACTGCTCATCATCTAACTTTGTATTTCCATGGTCTGATAAGGAAGCCTTATTCATCTGTAGATTTTCATACCAGCCACGAATGCATAGATCACTGTAAAAAGAATATACAGAAATTGAAATTGTGACCTGAGGTAACTGAGATTCTGAAGGTAGAATATTAGAAATGTAGGAGGTAATTCCATCTTTATACCTTATTATGGGAAAAAACCCAATTTCTTTCCTTTTGGACACATTTATTTGTAGTCTGTCTTTGTATTGTCACAGAAAATACTTTGTGTGGATTTCATTTTTGCTCATTGTAATTTCTGTTCTAGCCGAATGAAAAGTTCTGTCCCAAAATACTGTAAGAAAGGAGACATACCCTCGGGAGCTTATAGCTGGGTTAGGCGAGACAGATGAATAATAACCCCAAAAATGGATGTTCCTGTGTTATGAGCCAGAGACTGAGTTACAACAGAATGAAAGGCTTGTTTCAAATTCCACTGAGGTCTTAGTGAGTTGAATGAACCATGGGTTGACTTTAGGCCACATTGGACTCTGGTAACTGAATTAAAGATGTAAATTAGGAATCCTAAATGTCTATCCTATTAGCCATAAGGTCGTAATTTCCTCTGCATCCCTTAGAAGGAATAAATGCAATTTTTCAACCCTTGTTTGCTGCTTCCACAGCAGCAGTCTATAATTAAAGTTTTTGTTATTTGTCAAAATTCAGATTCCATTTCCTTCCCCACAGCCCTTTCATCCCCAAACTAAATGTCAAAGTCAATAATTAAGAATTCTCTGAGTCTGTTGAAAAGTGAACCCTGAAAGCCTCCAACCTGGCCTTTTTGCAGTCTTGTGCTCAAGCTCTGAGCCTTAATGGTGCTGTTTCTACATCACCCAGAAACTTCACCAGCTTTGCAAAAAGTTGCAGATCCACAAAGGAAACAGGCTGAAGCTGCAGCCAGGCTTTCAGCTGGAGAACTGAAAAGTTCCTAATAATTGCTGCAGAACAAGCTGGTTTGCATTTGGAGTCTGATCCTGAGAGATGCTGAGTGCCTCTGACAGCTCATAAGCTCAATGACATTTGAGAGCGCCGGTCCCCCAGGAAATGGGAACGGCTGCTTTGTGCTGGTGTTCTCACAATTGCCTGCCCACACCAGCAACCAGTGCCACAGCCAAATAAACAGGGATAGCATGGGGAAGTCCACTAAATATTTTACTACAGCAAAGTTCAGCATTACAAGGAGGTTGTCTGATTGTTCTTCCAGAAAGAAATAAAATGAAATGAGAGAACTGGGAATGTGCCACAGAAGGACCTCCTATGTGTGAACAAGTTGAAGGTTCATACTAAGAGAGATTATTCTGATGAAATGGAATCTAAAATGTTTTTGCATCACTGCATTTGTGAAATGTACCCTTTTCCTGGTGCCATCATTGATATATCTGCAAGTAGCTCTTTCCAGCCTCGTTATTTCCACTCCTTCAGAAATGATGAATTCTTTTTGACCTTAAATATGATGAATTATTTCTAGAGCACAAGAGAAGCATCTTCTTATTGCCTTATTGATATTGATAATAACTATTCAAGCTAGTTTCATTGTTTTTTAAAAAGCTCTGCCAGTTTGCTCCTGCTGAGCCAGTCAGTCTTTGACACCATGTATGGACTCCATGTGTGTTCTTTTAATAAATGTGCTATGCTACTTCGCTCTAAGCTGGGGTTGTGTTTGAAAAATAGTTAAGGATGCATTTCTTGCACCTTTTATTTGTTTGTTTATTGTGTAAATGAACCGTTAGAGTGATATCTTACATGGCATCTATCTTGACTTTGGAATGGATGTCTGCTTTTACATATAACCAGGTAGCATGGAACTAAGAGAAAAGAGCCCAGGGACTTGTGAATTCAACAGTGTTGCTGATTTCCCCTTTTTTTTTCCTGGTAAAATAATACAAAGTTATTCCCTTGTTAGAAAGCTAGATTACTTACAGTGCTTTTATACTAATTCCTACATGGAGGCAACTGAAGGCTGGAAGCAACAGGAACCTTGCCCAGTGAAGCTTACCCGTGTTGGTTTGGTTCTTTCTGCAGCTGTGGTGAAGAACCCCCCAAACAACCTGTGGATCATCGCAGCCGTGCTGGCTCCCATCGCCGTGGTCACCGTCATCATCATCATCATCACCGCAGTGCTGTGCAGGAAGAACAAGAACGACTTCAAACCAGACACCATGATGAACCTGCCTCAGAGAGCCAAGGTCAGTGACACAGCTCTAAACCCATTTGCCTGTTGAGACTGTGACTCTTGGATAGATGCAGTTGAAGGATGTTTGGAATTGGAAGGGTTGTTACTCACAGCTTGGATCTGCACATCTCCTGTAGGACCTCAAACCCCATGGCCTGAGCTGTTCCTGCCTGCTGAAGGTGGGAATGTCTGAAGTTTGGCAGAAATTCAGACCTAGCCCTAACTAAAGTTCTCTTCCCAAACCTCTAATCCAGAATAGACACTCTGAATTTTTTTTCTCCTACTGCTATTTTTCTTTTAGGTGTTTTGGACTTTCTAATTTATTTATGTACGTTGCTAGTTGGGTTCAAACAATTACATTTTTCCTAAAGTCACTAATCCATATCAATTACAAGAATTTTTTGTCCCCCAAATCAAATGCACTTCCAGTTTGATCCTCTGACAGAAAAATGTCATGGATTACTGTTTTATCTCCACAGTGAAAAAGTCTGCCCTCTCAATGCTGCTATGCAATGGCTCTTAATCAGGTTCACTCACCAAAGATAGGTGTTTTTAGCCTATGGAGCCTGTGTATAAGTCAGACTGTTCCTTTGCCCTTTTAGCTGGCTTTGTTCTTCTCCACTGGCATGGGATGGAGATGATGAATTTTTTCTTTGGTTTCTTAATGCTACAGACAGAAGGATTATTGAGATTTCAGCTCTGTTGCTTCTGCTGAAAAATGTAGATTGGAAGAAGAGTTGAAGGAAAGCATGATGCATTTGACAGCTCTTTTCTCCTTATCTTAGGTTCGATGCAGATGGGTGCAGCTGGTGCCAGTTGGAAACCAGGCATTTGTATAAAAAATGATGCAGAAAAGACATTTCCATTTTGGTTCCAGTGTGCTTGTCTATTTATCCACTATTATCCCTCCAGTGTCAAGACTGGATCTGCAAAAGTGAAACACACTATCACAAACACAGACAAGAATTAATATCACTGCAGTGTTGTTTGATGCCCCATTGAAGCCCCTAAAATGCAAATTATACTTTATTTGGGGCTGTTGCAAATGCTATGCACCATTTGATTCTTTTTTGTGTCTAATCTTGGTCCCAGCTAAAGAAGAAAAATAAGGGAAAACTTGTACATTGTTTT
The DNA here is from genome assembly GCA_013400435.1 of Pycnonotus jocosus. Classification (NCBI taxonomy): domain Eukaryota; kingdom Metazoa; phylum Chordata; class Aves; order Passeriformes; family Pycnonotidae; genus Pycnonotus; species Pycnonotus jocosus. The sequence goes on from VWYP01012337.1 coordinate 38,093, forward strand.
GAACTGCCCATCAATATGCAATGCTTACCAGGTGAAGAAAGTTGCTGTATAAAAAAACAAACAAACAAACCCAACCAACCTACTGCTGGTTGAAATTGCAGCACAGAAAAAAACTTGAAAGTATGTTCGTATTTTAGTCCATTGTTTTCATTCCAAAAAGTAAGACAAAATTGGATTTTTGCTGTTCCTGAGAAACCAGGTTTCATCAGGCTGTAAGACCCATACTCAGGTTAAAATCTGTTCAGTGAGGTTACATTTGCATCAGCTGTCAATACATCAGATAGGAGCTGAATCTAAAATTGCTGGACCAAAACAATTGGTGCTGAGCTCCCAGCACCCACACCACAGTCCTTTCAGGAGCTTTTCCTGCAGGTTTGTTATCATTACAGCTGGAGTGCAGCAGGTTCCCTTCCAGAGTGCATTTCCCCTTTCCGGTTTATTTTGAGACTCCATAAAATTTAATTTAATTCATTATCTGAAAAATGATGCATTTCCAAATGAAAGCTAAATTGCTTTCCATTTAGTTTCACAATGATGGCTCCATCAGAAAGGTTCTGCCAGGTCTAGTTTGGAGTTTATGCTGGTATATGGACTGTGGAAGATAAATCCTGCAGTGGAACTGGGAATGGACTGGTTTGGTCATTCCTGATTTCAGCATTTTTCATTAAAATAGGGCTAAGAAACATATTTTGAGAAGATAATGAAAGAAGGTAATTTTGAAGAGTTTTAGTTTTAATTCCAGTGTTAGAGATAGTGGTAATTGCTTGAACTGTAATTGCCATATTTCCTGCAGTTTGGGAGTACAAATGAGCACATATCCATGTCACATTTAAAATGAGTCTGTTGTGTTTCATGGCTGAGGAAAGTGCCCGAGACTGCTGATTAATGCTGACTCTGCTGGAAGTGGAGTCACAGTGGAGTGATTTGTAGTTTAAGCAGCCGTTCTAGTATTTTGCCTCTGTGCGTCTGAGATTTGCTGTTGAACCAGCGGAGCAATTTTGTGATACCTTTTGAGCATCCAGCAACCTGCGTAGGGAGGAGAGGAGGCTCCCGTGGGATACCTGCGTGATCTCAGGTGCGTTCGTGTGCCGTGCTCGGGCTCCAGAAGCCCTTCTCCAAGGGGGCAGAGCTGCTCGGTGCTGCAGTCCTGCGGGAGGGAGGCTGCGGCTCCTGCCGGAGCACAGCTCCACATCCTCAGCTCCCGCGGCCGGCCAGGAGCCACGGACACGGGGTAACGAGACGTTCAGCGTTAAATATCCGTGTGCGGCAGCGGGAGGTGAGGAGGTGATGGAGCAGAGCAGCGGGGCTGCTGCCTGAGCCTGCTAATTAAGGCGTGACTTTCGTGTTGTGGTAGACTGAAGGGTAAATGAATGAAGTTTGCAAAATGACCTCTCGTACGCGGCTTTGTAGGATCTCTCTTGGGAATTGCGTTGCTGTTCTGAGCTGCCTCAGCAGTCAGGGATATCTGAATGCAGTTGCAGGGAAAAGGAAAATTGAAAAACACCGTTTTTTTCCAATTTTCTCTCTAGCTGTAAAATGAAAGAAGTATAAATTCAAGTTGGTGAAGTTCTGATGGGATTTTATTTCAATGTTATTTCAATGCTCTTTGTATTTTAAGCAACTGTTTTTGCTTTGAGGTTTTGGACGGATGTTAACTTTTGCCTGCCTTGCTTTCTAATTTGCAGCATGCTTCTTTAAAGTCTGGAATCTCATTTATCCCCTTAATTTTTTTTTTTTTTTTTTTTT
>VWYP01012337.1:39901-95207 GCA_013400435.1 Pycnonotus jocosus
TTTTTTTTTACCATGAAACAAAAACTTTGCAGGTAAAGAGAGATAAGACATGTAGTCTAAGACCCACAGGCAAAAGCAAGTGCTGCATGCCATGGGAAAACAAGCCTTATCAGTTTGATAAAGGGCATAGAGAAAAAAAAGTCAGTGAAACTGTACCTGGGTATACAAATAGAGTGGAGGACCTGATCTATCTCTCTTTTTCTCTTTTTTTTTTTCTTTTTCTCCTTCCTTCCTCCCTCCCTCCCTCTATTGTGTCTTTTTCATGATCATTTCAGGGAAAAAGAGTCCCAGAAACAACTCTCTCTGTTCAGTTTGCCCTTTGCCAGGCAGTGTAATGTAGTGGTCTCTGTCTATCCATTTATTATATCAAAAGCAATATTAGAATCTCAGTCCTTCAGATTTTGGATGTATTGGCCATCTACATTTGCAGTGCTTCAGCAATGCCTGATTGTGGTTTAGGCTTGCCAGTTCCCTCCAGGGATAGCAGAGCCATCTGCTCCTGTGGGCTTTTACAGAGCAGGGATCCAAGAGCAAATTTTATTTAATGCAATATGTCTGCTGATGAGGATGACTTTCTCAGCTCTCCTTTTATTGCAGTTTGTTACTGGACATGGTGGTAAGTAGAACTCTGATTAAAATAATCCTTCATTTTCTTCCTGTGGCAGATCTGAGCTGGGACACTGCAGAATTCTTTAGTAATTCTCATGTCCTGCTGTTTCTGGTTGGGTTTGTTTTTTGTTTGGAGAGGTTTTATTGGTTTGTGGGTTTTGTTGTTGTTGTTGTTTGTTTTTGGTTTTTTTAAGAAGATATGAAGTTGAAACTTTTTTTACTCTTTCAAAGGCATGGAGGGAGAAATAACTGATTTAATTACCTCTTCTCTCTTGTTACCTTTTTTTCAGAATACCTGGGGGTGTCTTAACTGACACTTAATGTTTATAGTGAGGTTGAAAAACATTATTTTAGTCAACAATATTATTATGTAGGATGTTGTGCAGTGTTTTTTCTTAGCTGTCCTTCACACAGCTTCTGCTTCCCTTCCTTCATTTCCTGCCTCTGTAGCTCATTTGTTGGCTGTTTTGTGATACTCTGCTTGCCATGGAGTGGTGAATTAGCATTTCTTGGGTGTATTGCAAGTTCCATGGGGGTGATTTGTGGAGTTGTCTGCTCCCCCTGATCAGCATTAGCCCACTCCTTAAGGCACTGAAGGTTTTTATCAGAGAACTGCTGAAGTATGGAAACACATTAGGAACCATTAACCTCGGTCTAACAGGAGTTTGGGAATACCATGCAGGTTCACATAAAGAAAAAGCATTTGTTATGTTTCAAAGAGTGCAAAACAGCCCCATTCTTTTCAGACTGAGATCATCTGTGAAATGTATCTGAATTTAGAGCTCCAGCCCAGATTTAGTAAGGGACACAACAAGAGAAAATGCTTTTCAGATCTCATCCTTTTTCTGTGTCAACAGCAATTTTTTTTTCTCCTGCTGATTTTCTTTTGGAACTAAAATATTCAGTGATGACACGACAGGAACCTGGAGAGACTAAGCAGTCATGAACTAATTCCAGAGTATTTCCCAAAGTATGTGTGAGGTTTAAACTCACCACTTTCTCAACTTTGAAGTGTTTTGTCGTCCTTTTCTTAGCATTTTGTCAATAGTCTTTGAACTTCAGGAAGAGCAATCTTCCTATTTTTGGTAAGTTAGTTTTATTTAGTGTAGCAAGAACACATTTTCCAGAGGTGGTCAGGAATAAGATTTCTTTTAAATTTTTTTTTCCAACAGATAATATGGGTTGCTTTTCTTGTTCCTTTCCTTTCCCTTTCCCTTTCCTTTTTTCCTTGCAATTGAAAATGCAGTTTGGAAAGTCAAGTTTTGTCTAAATGTTTATTTTTTCCATTGAGAGAATTCACCTTTTCTTGGCTGCTTTGCCCAGAGGGCATATGTTAGTTCTGCTGGGCAAGAGCTGCCTTGCTGCAAGGCTCTGGTGAAATGCCACTTCCCAAGAGAAACAAGTGAAGTCAGTAATATCCTTCCCAGGAGACAGTTGGAAAGCTGGGAGAAATATAATTTCACTGATCTGAAAAAGATTTTTTCTGGAAAATGTTGCCCATGAAACTTTCTGGTGTGTGCCTTTTTTACTTTGGCTTGACTGGGAATAAATTACTCCCACCCTCTTTGGAAACACAAGGGTTTTATCAGAGAAAGTTTTCTATTTTTTTTTTTTTTTTCTTTTTTACTCCTAATTTTTCTTCCACATCCTTGTTCTCCCACTGTCTGTCAGAGTAATGTCTGGGGGTGTTACAGCACAGTAAGAAAGGTTAGCCAAGATAAATTTTATACTAATCATGTTTAAAATGTATGGAATGGAGATCTCATCAGAAAATTGGTTTCCTGTTGGGTATTGACATGGTAATCTATGCATTTTTACCTGTCACATAATTACCAAAGTTAAGGAGTAGTGAAAAAATTTACATTGAATTTGAAAATTTATAATAAATCTAATACACGCTGGAAATTTCTGTTATTTCTCCTGCTTTTTTGCAGCCAGTACAAGGCTTTGACTATGCCAAGCAACACTTGGGTCAGCAGGGAGCAGAGGATGAGGTTTTACCTGTGACTCAGGAGACTGTCATCCTTCCACTTCCAGTCAGAGATGCTCCTGCCTCCCAGGAGAGAGAAACTACTCAGGATGGGAGCACCATCAAAACTGCCAAATCCAACGAAACAAGGAAAAGGTAAGGGCTGGCATCTGGTGCCTTTCCACAGAGGGCTTTAATAGGATATGTGCTGCTGGGTGCTGTAAGGTTTGGCACCTGGGCTCTGTGAGTGGCAGATGGCTCCTCTCCAGGATGGATCCTTGGCATAACACTGGCCTGTGCTGGATGTGTAAGGCTGCTGCAAAATATGGGATAAAACCAAGTGAAGTCTTTACCAAGGAGGTGAATTAGCCTTTATGTGTATGTTGGTGTTGCACAAGAGATGAGCCCAAATGAGACATGAGACCTGTAGCATGAACACTGGTAATTCCTCAAGGATCCAAAAGACAGGTCCTCAGTAAATTGCTGTCACTCCACTGGCAGGCTCTGTCAACACTCCAGAATTGGACCCAATGCCTTCACTAGCAGAAGGGGAAGGCCTAAACACCCACTAAATTATGGAAGACCTCTAGATACAAAGCACCTACAACAGGACAGAACTTCTGAGTGTAAGAATAGACTAGATAATGTCAGCATCTAGGGTAAAGTGTTCCAGGTCTGCACTTTCTTCACAATGAAGTCTGTAGCTTGTAGGATCATGGATTCAAGATCCCCAGGAAGCTTTATGGCTCCTCTTCTCTGCTGCAGGGTCCAACACCCCCCTAACTCAACTTTATCTACCTTATTTTAAAGTCTTCCACTGGTGGGATGATCACAACCTCCTCCAGCAATCTGTTCTCTCCTGCCTTTCCTGTTAGGAAGTTTTACCTCATGTCTGCCCTCAACCATCAACAGAACAGCTGAATATTTCTTGTCTCAGTCCTTGCAGGCGAGGAAAGCAGATTATCCCCTTATCCCGGCTGTTTTGCTTGCTTCGAGGCCAGTTTTTCCTTGACCTACTCACCTTGGTATTAAATGAGAGTGGAGCTGAGGATAGATACTGAAGGGAAGAGAGGAAAATAAACCTGCTAGGCAAACAGCCTGAATAGAGGTAACTCTTGTTGTGGAGCTCATAGGCATTACATGGGCCTGGCCTCTTGAAGGGATTTGATAACATACCAGACAAGCAGCTGACTAATGCAGAGGAATTCTAGAGAAAACCAAGCCTTCCTAGCTGAGTCACCTCATCTTGTCCAATATTTCCCCCTTTGGAATAATGAGAAAGCTTGGGATAGTCAGCACAGTGTTGCTGCACACTGTGACAGGGTCATGCTGGAAGGGGAAGGTGTCAGCCAGCATGGTGAGGACCCACACTGCTGCTCTTCTGGCCGGGTAGACATCCCCAGTGGTCATCAGCTGAGGTTTTCTCTGCAGAAAAACAGACAGAAGGATCTTGAGCTGCTGCCTGGTTTGTCATACTCCTTTGGCTGTGTAGTAAATCACCAGGAATGTGGAAAGAGCTGTCTGCAGGGTGTACCAGGAGAGAAAAGCGAGCCAGCTGCAATTGGATGTAAACTCTTATTCTGCCATTTAATGCCAGTGAGGAGCTGCTCACGCTGCAAATCATTGAAATGTGAGGGTTAGGTCCTACAGCCCAAACGGCACCTGTCCCTTGCAAAGTCTTCCACCCTTTGAAGAAATGACAAATGGAAGATGACTGTGACACCCATAGTGGGTGCTGGTGCTGGGCAGGTCAAGTGTTTGCAGGAATTATTCTTTGAAATGTTTTGAAGCCTCTCCAAAGTCATGGGTAAATACACATAAGAAAATGCAAACCAGCTCTGTTAATTAATCCTCTAACCAAAGTGATTAAGCACTTCACTCAGTCCTTTGAGTGAGTGCAGAAATTCCCCACTTAATCTGCACGATTTTAAACAAATGCTGATAAGCAAACTTGATCCAAGAAAGTTATTCTCATTATAAAATGTGCTGAACCTTTGTGCCCTTCTAAGCAAATAACTTGAGTTAGTTTTCCCTCTTTCAGGGTGATTACTTGAGTAAGTGAGAACATGTACAATTTCAGTATTTTTCATTCCCAGGAGCTGTGTCTGGAAATGGAATTTAGTGGTTGCTGAAGATGAAGAAATATTTCTTGACCTTTATGTGTTTGCTCTTTCATTCAGGGTACTTTACAGCCTGGAAAGGTCAATTCAAACCAGACAGCCATGAAGTGGCTGGTAACTGATCAGACTATCTTCTCTGCTATTACCACTGAAAGAAACTCCTCAGTTAATAATATGAGGGCCACTTAAAAAGGATGAATATTTGGATTAGTGTCACCACAGAAATCGTTGTGCAAGCTATCTATGCTCACTCTTTTCTGTGTTCCCAAGTTGAGCAGATTTTCTTCAGGTATTGGTCTGTCCCTGGATGGATTTTTTTTACTGGGCTGGGATTATTCATTTAGCAGTGACAGACAGGTTTATAGGAAGGAATCCTGCTTCTCAAGAATATTTATTTTCAATAGAATTTCACAAAGAAACCCTCAGGCTGGACTGAGCTGGGTTGCATGCTGAGTCCTCCTAGAGCCCTGTAGCTAGAAAAAGCCTGTCTCAAATTACACATATTTCACCTAGGCTATCTTCAAAAGGGAATCCCCAAGAATTGCTTTCTTCATATTTGTCCCTTGCTGTTCTGACCACAGTAAATGCTTCCTACTTACACCAGGCAGGGTGGCCAGACCTGGAGGTAAATGAATGTTTCAAGCTGATGATCCAGTATTGGCAATGATTTTCAGGATGGTTTTGACAGTTGTTTTGTTGTAGTACCATTTTCTGGTTATAAAATCATTGTGACAGCAGTAGAATTTGGTTTGATTCTTTTTCTCTGTAAATGGAAGCCTCTGTGACTAGGCCCATTTTTTTCTCTAATGTAATCTCTTTACATTACCCTGTCACTGCCCATGACAACTCAGTGATAGATTGCAGATAGGCTTGGGAATAATTGCACAGGTCTTGTGGAGAGTTTTCATTCCCTTTGTGGCAAGTTTCACATGTAAAAAAAATGTGACTGTGTCTGGATATGGACTAGCACCAAACGTACTATGTTCCTCTGTGGCCCGCTTTCCCCAGCTTGTGCATTAGGATTTGAGTAACTTGTCCACCCCAAAGAGCAGAGAAGCTGTGGTGGCATCTTGCTCCCAGCACAGCCCAGAGCACGCTGCTCATTTCGGGTTTTACATCTCACTGGGACTGAATGCACAGTGGTCCTGCCCTGCCCTCCCTCCTCAAACTGGGCAGTTTCAGGACAAGGATGTGCAATGGCTGATTAAAACAAGCATTTTCTTAAGGGTTTCAGCCAGTGAGGGCTCTGGTTAAAGTGGGGTATGTACCAAAAGGAGAAAAGGAGAATTTTCTTATCACTTTGTGTGTGCATATGTGCAAAGTGAGTGAGTGTATTTTGCATTGTGGCTGACAACAGTTGACTGTGAATGCAGGATGAATAATAAAGGAATTGGCTTAGCTATACATCCTGAAACAAAGGTCTACTTTATTTTATCTGGGTTAATGACAACTGAGCTGACAATGGGACTTTTTGTCCTTGGTGGTGGCACTTTTATCATTGTGGGGCTTACGCATGAGGAGCAGTTGCATTCCAAGCCACCAAGATGCCCATCAGCCCTGAACAAATGGAGAAAATCCTGTTCACCTCTCATCACTCTGCTCCTACCTTTACTGTGTTGCTGTGTGCTGTTTCTATCCTGCCTCCTTTTGGTACCAAATCAGGCTTGCAAACTCAGTGATGCAAATTGTGTGAACGAAATAACCTTGAAACGAGGTTTGGGAGGAAGAACTCACGTCCTGCCTTGTTGCTATGGTTACTTGCAGCCGGTCCCCGAGTCAGAACGGCTCCATCCTCAGCAATGGGTCGGGAAAGCCCAGCTCGGGCCGGAGCTCCCTGCAGAAAGTGATGGCACCGCAGAAAGCGGCCAAGGACGAAGGCAGGAAAAGGAACGGTGAGAAGTGTTCGCTGTGCTCGCTCCCACTGCCGAACCCACACACCACCAGGGACACTGAAACCAAGTTCTTGTACCCTAAGCCGTCCCTGGGCATTTTGTGTGGCTCATTTGTGGGGTTTTCCCCTTCCCATTTACTGCTTCAACTGTTTTTCCAGATCCCATGGAACATCGTGGTGTTTGCTCTGTGTGTGGGCCTTTGCAAGTTTTCTTGCTTTTTTTGTTTTTCCCCTTTTTCTTTTTTCTTGGAATACCAGTAAACTAATGAAGACGTGATGCTTCTTAGTAGGGTTTATAGCTTTTTTTGTTGTGTAGATCCCTAAGATATTAATTTCCTGTGCTGCTGCTGCTAAGCTGGCCCAGATCTGATGAAGATGAATTAATTAGATAAAAATTAATTTGAGATAGTGTGAAACATCCAGTGCTTTGTCTTTCCTCCACACATCCTTGGCACACCTGTTTGTCATTAACACTTACTGTCAGCTTTTCCTGATGCACCTGGGATGTGATGCTGGATGTTTCTCACAAGACCTTGGTTGATGGTGGTGACCTTGTGACTTGAGATGTATCAGGAACACCTGATGAGAGAAGTGCCCAATCCCCTTTCTTCCTTGCTTTCCTTCTCTCTGCAATTTTTCCTGAGTTATAGCTTTGTTCCCATAGCTATGTTTTCCTTTTGAATAGAAACTGGCTAACAGGTTCTAAGTTTCAAAGGGGTTAATTATTTTTTTCACTGTATCAAATGTAGCTCATTTTGCAAGAAAACAATGTTTATGTTTTCCACAGTTAAAAGCTGTAATTTATGATGCCTTTTTTTTAACCACCAAGGAAATCCAATATTCAAACCAGTTCCAACTGCTGTTCACACAGGTAGACAATATAATTTAGTGATGGTATTTTTTATTTTGTTGGGTTTTACATCTTAAAAAAAACCAAACCAAAACTGTAAGGACTCAGTTTAGTTTGTTTCTTAAAGATTGACTAGCACCTAACATCTTGAGGACTGATCTGGGCTGTAGTGCATTTCTAAAACATACACATGCTATCTAAATAAACCTCTAAATATAGTAGAAGGAAATAGTGACCCTTTATTTTAAATCTTAATTTCATTAGAATCTGGGGGGAACCTGTGCATGAGACACCTCATCTGCAGAGCCCTCCTGGTAGAGACTTCAGCTCCTCCTGGAGAAAGTCTCTTCATTTGTACTTGACTGCCCTGAAAAGGGTGACCTGGTCATCTGGCACAGATACGAAAGGGAATAAATACCTTTTTCCCTGGTAAAGAGATGGGAAACTTTCAGCTGTAGGCATATTTTTGAGGTATGTTTAGGAGAGTTTCCTCAAACAACCCTTTTAGAACAGCTTCTGAGGAGGATGTGGTCATGGCAGATGAAATGACCTCTCCTTGTCAGAATTAATGGAGTTTGGAGTTGTGTGATCACGAATGTCTATTGAAATTGAAATTAAAAGCCAAAACCTCAAGGCACCCATGACTTCCCATCACAGAGCCTGCACTTTGTTCCCCCGTGCTGTGATTACGAACACCGTTGTCATCTCTGACGCTTTGTTCCTTCCACAGGGTTTTACCTTTACCCAAAGTGTTGAGCATCCACAGAAGGTGCTGTCTGTTTTTCCTTCCAGTTTCAGAAGGAAGCTGCTTTTCTCCCAGCTGTTTGCCTGAGCCTGCTCCAGCTCCCCAGCCTGCCTGTTGGCTGGTGGCTCACGCACGCACATGGGCAAAAGCAGCAGCAGATTTTCTTCTCTGAGAAGCAGCATCTTCAAACTGGAATGAATCCCTTGATGGTCACATGTTGGATTTGGGGACTCCAAGTCAGAATGGCTCATTAGTTGCCATAGTTACAGACCAATTTTAGATTCTACTTCTTGCTGACATTTAGTTACAGGGAGAAATGACAGCACTGGATGTTACCTCAGTACGTAAATTCTATATGGCTTGTATCAAACTTGACTCCACGTGGAGTGTGTCAGGGCTGTGAGTGAACAATGTGAAACCAGCACAGACTGACAGGTTTGGCTTCAGGACCTGATGCTTTGGAGGATCAGGAGAACTCTTCAGCTGAGCATTATTTCTACAGAAAACAAAAAATACCTACTTGAATCCAACAGTGATAGGCTTTTGTAAGACAATGGCATGCTTTTTTCTGGAAGAACATTTATTATTATATTAATAGAAAGTTTTTTTTCTAAAGGTTGATGACTTCTACATTCATTTACTTTAGGCACTTAGAAAAATTAAAACATTTTAAAAAATGTGTCCAGTTATGTATGTTAGAGGACTGTAATGTGGATGAATCAGAGGTAGTGGCAGATTCTGAGATGGGTTTGTAAGAGAATGTGGAAGAGAACAACAGGATATCAGCAGTTCTGCCCATCATTTTTCAGGCCAAATATCATTCAGGTAGAAGAAAAGGCCTGAACCCACTCAGACCTAGAGAACTAAACCAGCCCACAGTACAACATTTCCTTTCAGTAGCTCCTCCCTAAATGAAGCCAATTAAATTGATGTAGGTTCTTTTTCAACCTTTAAGTTCTTGGTCTTACAACTTTCCCATTAATATCTTTGGAAGAGTGTGAGTGCTTGTTTCTTTTTTTAGAGAAAACCAAAAGTTTTGATTAGCTATCAATTGTTAATGAAGAATATGACTCCCCAACTTTTGGGCTAAGAACTTGTGTAGTTGAGCTAAGGTTGTTAATTAAACCTCATCACCACAGGTGGAGATGTACAAGCAGCATTCCCAAAGAGTCAAACTTCTTTGTGTAAGAAACCTTCCCCAGCTGGATCAATTTCTCATTTTCCAATCATTTGAACATTGTCTTCGAAAACAGATGTAACTCCTTAGAAATCATTCAGTCAAAGGCCTCACTCCTTTTTAAAATACCAGTCTCTAAGACTATTATTTCCTTTGTCCAGGCAAGAGCTGTCTACAGGAGCAAAGTGACAGGAGAACAAAACTTGTCTGTATTATTGGTTTAGCTAAAATCAAAGGGATTTTTGGATGTAACTCAGCCAAGCTATGATACATTGCCTCCTTTATTCTACAGAGGCATGGGCCACTAGTTTTCCCTCTGTCTGATGGCAGCTCAGCATCAGAGCCTGTTTTTCTGAATTTCTGAGCAGTTGTCTATGGTGACTCAAAAGAAAGTGAAATATGGCAACAGCAACATTGTCTGTGGCAGTGATGTAGCAGCTTGGACACAGAGTTAGCTGGGAGAGCTGGTGGATCCCAGCAAACATCCAGCACCCTTCTCCTGCCTTTTTCGTGCTGGGTGAAGTACAAGTCAGAATGGAAAGGCTTCCAGAGAGGGTCATGGCCAACTAGAGGTAAGATCCAGTCAGAAAGGAGCCCTGACAACTGCATTGGAGCACCTGTGCAGATCTGGAGTGAGATGATTCCCCTTCATGATGCCTACATCTTTAAAAGGCTAATAAATCAGAGTGCTGGGAAGAATTTGTGGTGTAGAGAAAAGATCCTACTCTTTTCATCATCCATTCCCTCATCCTGAAGCATTATTTTCATTTGCCCTCAAAATAGAGATTTCATCAGACTCTTCACCTCTTCACAACAAACTCCTAGGCTTTTTGGAGTAATTTACTACATTTAACCACAGGGGGATAAAAATCCCACAGAATAAACAAAATCCACCTGTTTAGCTGAAATCCTGTACATTGGTACCAGTTCTTACTGAACCTCCCAGAAGATTTACAAATTGATTCCATATTCTTCCCAGATTTCAGCTTATGTGACACAGATTAATTCTTCCCCTAACTGTTTCCATTTCTTCCATTGCCTCTTTTTTTGTTGTTTATTTGCTTTAAGTAGTGAGAGCACTGTGATGCTGCTAGCATCCTGCTGGTGACTGTGAACTCTTTTTTTCCTTCAGGCTTACTCAATATTATATTTCTCTCTTTTTTTGACCCTTTTTGGTTACTGTTCTCATGGCAAGAAAATATTACATGCTGTGTTGCTAAGGTGCCTGTTGCAGCAGATCTCTGGGGGATCTGGGATCTGCAAGTGGTCACACAGTCAAATATTTCTTCATTCACTCTTGCCTTCCCCTCTGGATGACTTTTGCTCTGCCACTAATTGAGTCTGACAGGAGTTTTCATCCAAGCAGTAGTGTAAAGAGCAAGTAGATGCTCATGCCATCAGACCCAGTGGCAGTCTGGATGGCTGAGATTTTTCATTAATATGTCAGCACTGAAGGAGACAAATGTACAGTTTTATTGTGCAAACAGAAAACTATTTCTGAAAGGTTTTTAGAACTCCTGGGTCACCACTGCCTTAAAGATGCTTCTATTGTAGGCTCTCATGTCTTCCCTGTTTTTTGTCTGTCCATCATCCTTGTCAGTTAAATAATGTTCTTTTAATTAGTGAATGTACTTACTTATCACAGAAGTGTCAGCCAAGAAAAGGGGCTAGTGGATTCACTGGAAACATTATGAAATATGTGGTCTCCTTTTGAAAGACTTGGATGTTTAGAAAGGTGAGGCAGATGGGTTGGAGAAGAAGACAACCTCAGAGAGAGAGATCCTTGCTTCTGCTTATAAGGACAGGAAACCTTCACAGAAAGGGATCAAAACAAGCAGCTAAGGGACAAGTACTCACCCTGTGTACACAGTTTCATTGGGAATTTGCAAATGTCACTTTGGAGATCTCAAATGACCTGCCCAGGTGGCTCCTACTTCAGGGTCCCAGGCAAGCCCAGGACTGCATCACCTCAGGCACATTACCAAGCATTTAGCAGACCTTGCACCTAAGGAAATATTGTCCAGGAGGAATCGTGAGCTGCTTCCATCAGTCTGTAAGCTGTCTGCTTCTGAAAAGATAATATTTGTGCTGTTTGAGAGGTTTAGCATTGCACTGTCTCAGAGCTGGGTGTGCTTGTGGAACGGTGTGTGTGCACACAAGTGTGTTTTCTGTTACACTGCAATACCTTACAGAGAGGTACTTCTGTCCTGGACAGGTTCAGATACTAATGTTGGGAAACTTGGATTTTACTTATAGGGCTATTAATTCCTTCAGAAACAGATGGGTTTTATTATTGCTCAAAGCTCAAGTTTGCATCATTCTGGAGATAGTCATCTGACCAATGGAATGACTTGGATGATACTGAAAAAAGTCTATTTTTTTTTTTTCTCTATATAGAGATTTTTCTCTAAAATGAAAATGAGTTCCCCATTATTAAATCATGTTCAGGAGTCAGGATTTCTGTTTGAATTACTGATATGGGGGATTTTTGCTAAGGAGCTGTTTTAGCTAGGTGACATTGCTTGCTCCTTGTCAAACTGCAGGTATATTCTGTAGGTATGGTTGGAATGTTTGCCTTCCCTTCATGTAAAATAAATCTTTAAAAATACTTCATTGAGTGATGTAAGAAAAGGCAGAGCATGTCCACCTGCTTTCAGGTGTTTCCCAAGTTTTGGCTTTATGTCTTTTTCTCTACTGATGCCATTATTTTTCTGAGGGCTTCCAAAATTATTCAAATGGTTGCTTCTGAGCAGGACAGCACGAATCTGTTTCAGGTGTTTGGCTGGAAGGTTACCTGGTTTGCAGGCAGTTTAAATTGATTTTATTTATTTATTTATTTATCCTTGATTTTATTTATTTTTTAGGTGCAAGTATTTCAGTCCTTTTTTTCTTTATTCCAGCATATTTTGATGAGGGAGTGGGGAGGAAAGACAAGGTAGAGGGAAAGAGAGAAGAGACAAGGAATATTCTGTGGCCCTCCTTGAAATCTTTGGCTGACAGAAGTATCACTTTTTTTTTTTTTTTTAAACTCTAAATTATTAACAAGATAAAACCAGAATACTTCACCTGTCTAACTATCCTTTAACCGTTCAGAGCTGCAGTCCCACAGCCCTTTTTCCACGGGACCAGCTGGTCATGGATGGGTAGCACCACCTGCTGGCATTGCCGGCTGGAACAGTGCAGAGCTGCGGGGAAATGGGAGGAGAGCATCCCTGGGGCAGATCCCGGGTACTGATGGCAGCAGGGGTGTGGACACAGAGCTTCAGGGATGCTCCTGCTGCTTCTCAGCGACCCTGTGCCATGGTGCTCTTCACTGCACCTGGCACTCGACAGGAATAAATGATTGCTCTGGACAGATCTTCGTGTGCTGCAGTCACAGAGAGATTAGGAGGAGTGATTCAATCTCAATGGGATCATGGGGCATGAGATATCTAGCACAAGATATTTCAGAGATGGGAAATTGCTGTTAAGCAGTGATTAAGTTGGGTTTTGCCCTTTTCTGCTGCTGAGCTTCTGCGTCTCATTCTGTGCTCACACCAACAGTGCAGGCACGGGTAGAACCACTCCACAATAGAATGCATCTTTTTGAAAACAGAAATTTAGAACATCCCTTTTGAACCATGTTGCTAACTATAATAAGCAAGGTTGATTATTGTGAGTGACTATAAAGAATGTGTGGGCAGTTTCCTGAAGCTTCCCATGCTGGCCAGTTGCTCACCCAGCTGAGGTGATGGGATGGGTGGACTGGCCCAGAGCGGGGATACACAGCAGAAACAAACACTTCTCCAGCATTTCTCTGAACTTCCTTTGGTTTGTTTTTAAAGTTTGGAGGTTGTTGTGGTTCAGTCATGTAATAAATTGTTGCTGTAAATTCTCTTGGGAGAAGATGGGTAGGAGCAAATGATGAAATTCCCAATGCTTGCTACGGTTCACTGCCAGTGCAGATTAGAGCAGTGTGCCAGTGGCTGCAGATCACAGGCTCTCTTTATTACACCACTGGTGAAAAAGGGGCAGTGGGAAAAAACCCTACTTTTAGATTATAAATGAACAAATGCTAAGGTAAGGTGGAATAAATTGGAATAAAATTCCAATTTCTAGACCCATTTTGCTCTCATTTCTGTGCTGGTAGCCCTGCAGTAGATCTGTAGATTGTGTTCACCTTTGAGAGCACTGATACTGAGGGTGCTCTGTGGTGTTAGTGCTCCCCATCAGAATTAGCTGTCATCTGTCGTTTCTGATTCTTTTCACCCTTGATTCTTCTTTCCTTTAATGAGTCCTAGAGGAATCTGTTTTATTAGCAAAAACTCTTGGTTTCTGCTCCTGAAACAAGGTCTGAGGGGACATACCACGCATCTGCAGGTAGCTGAACTCTCTGTGGCTACTGGTTTTCAAAATCCCCTTAGGGAAGAGCATTTTTTCTTCACCTTTATAGTCACTGTGATGTGAATGCCTCCCTGCTCACATGTGGTCAGGGCCAGGCAAGGATCCCCTCATTCTCTGGTGCTGCTGCTTCTGTGGTGTCCTGGTGGTCCCTGGCAGTCTGGGTCACTGTCACTGCTCGTTCCACTGAACACACACTTCTGCAGAGTTTGAACAACCCCAGGAGGGACAGGGGTATTCAAGACCCACTAAACCCTCTGTGGTGTTTGGAGAGTTCTGTGGAGCTGCAGAGACAATATTTAATGACACAAGGATTTAACCTATCTATTGCTCAAAAGCTCAAGTGGTGCCAACTCCAGTCACACTGAGCACAGAGAGAGATAATGAGCTTACACAGTGGGTTCATATTTTATGTTACTGCTGTCAAACATTTTCTTACCAAAATCATTGGCTGTCTAAACTGCTGAGTTCATACAAGTCCATTGTAATTTGTGCAGTGATTAAATATTAAACCAGAGTGTATTTTCAGAGGAAATAAATTAGAGCAGACCACTTTGTTCTTTAGCAGAGGATCTCTGCTCCTGTCAGTTAGGAGAGGGAGCAAGCATTCTTCCCTCTAATAGCATAATTATTCAAAAATGTTTGCAAGGATCTCTTTGTAGAATTTGTGCTCATGCTTTAGTGTCATTCTTTCACTTCAAAATGTGGGTAAGAGTTTTCAGATTCAGCAGCTGACAAAGTGATGCAGGTTTGCCAAGAAAATTTGGAGGAGAAGGGGCCCAATTGCATATGGCAGAGTTATCCATTTATATAGAACTCTAAAACCAAAGATGCTTTGCCACGATGCCATTTAATTTTCAAGATTTATGAAAGCCTTCTTCTGGCTCTTAAGAAATTTTAACAGTTTAATTTCACAGAGACCTGAGGTACTGCTTGTGAAGCAAAAAATTGACATAAGATTAGACACCATCAGTTTCTTAAGCATTTTTAACACACAGCAGAGAATGCTTTTATTTTAATAAATGGTGTTTTTAGCATTAATAAGTTTTTAAAAATAAACCTACTTATTTTAGCAAATTTTGAATCTACCCTTGCTCTTGCAGCATAAGACAGAAAAAAAGCTGCACTCCTGGGTTTAATCAGGTGTAGCTACTGACGCCTTGGCACATGGGCACCTGTGCGTGTGTGTATTTCCATGTGAAACCTAGGAAATCATCTACTTTAACTTTCCCTGTCATTTTCATACAATTTCCTGTGTCATTCTTCCCCTTTTAACCATCTTATTGGCACAGATTGGACATCAACCCCCTTTGGGGAAGCGACAGATAATCCTTTGAATACATAATGTTTCCTCTGATCTAATGGGATGTTTTTCCCGGTGTAAAGGTCACCCAGGCCTGCACCTCGAGTGCACTGAGCACATCATTAATCCAAAGCATGTGCTTGCAGAATTTCCCCTTGAGCATGCAGCAGGAATGTCTGTGTCTCTGTGCTGAGTGAGTTTGCTGTGCTCTAGTGGCCGTGAGTGATGAAGAGGAAGGAGGAATCCTCTTTGATAACGTGGCCAAGTCTGCTGTCGACCCCTTCGACACCTCTTCGGGCTCAGTGCAGCTCATTGCCATCAAACCTGTGGCCCTGCCTGCTGTCCATGCTGCTTCAGAGAGGAGCCAGGAGTCTGCTATCATCAATGGAGAGGTGAGGACTGTCTGATAAGTGTCTCCAGGTGTTTCCTTGGCTACAGCCACAAGTGGAATGATCTTAAACCTGTTACAGTTGAGGGCTGCCAGGAGGTTCTCACCTTTATGCTGTATTAAGTTCCATTAGCACCGTGGGCTCAGAGGTCTGAGAATTTAAGATCTGCTCTTTCATGATGCACCTTGTGAATGCCTGCAGCCTTGGAAGAGGCAATTTTCTACATTCCTACCCTCCCAGTATCCCTCTCTCCTATTTAAAAAAGTGAGTCATGAAACCAGAAAGCAGAAAAAGATCTTTTCCTGCATGAATTTTGTGGCTGGGTATGAAAATATGTATAGATCATCTGGGTGCCAAGCTGATCTTTCAGTACTGAGCAATACATCTCAATCAGAGTGAGAAGGGGTGCACTGGGACCATGGCCTTGCTCTGCACTCCAGCCTGTGCACAGAGAATGCAGTTGTTTTGAAGAAAAAATGTGGGGTGGCACAAGTGTCTGCTCCAGATGCTGGCCAAAAAGCATGCTTTGACTGCAATACTTACACTTGTGTTTTGATGTAGATTTAATCAAGATCAATCCATTTACAAAGGACTGAGGCTTTTAAGAAGTTGTTGAACATGATGGGAACAAGCCACAGAGGTGCCTTGTTTACAAACTCACACTGCAACAGTAGTTTAAACAGCTAAAAACCTGTTTAAAAGCAGCATGGAGGGCTGCTGCCAGGGACACTGTAAAAGATAATGTCATCAGAGGTCCCATGTGGGCCTGGATTATTGCAGCCTGTTGTGCTCCATTTCATACTTATATTTTAAGTCCTGATGTGCCATGTAGCTTCCAAACTTAGAGAAAGGCTTATTTAGCTTTCAGCATCTTTTTTCTGTAAGGCAGCAGGATGACACTGCTGGTGCTGCATGCACCCTTACACACACACTTCCTGTAGTTTGAGAAGACCGTAGAATTTGACTCTGGAAACACAAAACTCAAGTAAATTCCTGATTTCCAAGTAACTTGCAGTTTGAAGCAGGAGGGAAATTTTCTCAATACTTAGGAGAAGCCATGGCGCTAAGCTGTACCAGGACAGACCAATCACTCCTTTTTTCAACATTCCTCTCTGACAGGAGACCACAAGAGATTTGTAAGAAAACATATAAACAAAAGAAACATTTGATGACATTTCACTGGGGTTCTTCCCGAGCCCTCAGTGGTGACTTATTTAAGGTTTTGTGTAGTCAGAGGTGATGTCTCTGTACCCCAGCAGAGTTTTCACAGGTAAGCTGTGCCCATGGTGCCCCGAAGCACGCGCGGCATTGGGTCACGGCAGTTGGCTGACACCACCCGTGTTTTTCCTCAGTGGGTGTCTCTGAGTCACTGTTGTAATGGTACACAGTTTTTTAGGCTAAAATTATTTAACCATCTGCCAAGCCATAAAAATGCAGCGACTCTGTTCACTTGCAGCTCCTCGCTGCTTGCAGATGGCACGGTGTGGTACAGAGGGATGACACACGCGGCGCATCAAACACGCGCTGACAAGATCCTTTGGAGGTAGCCAGCCCACCAGCAGCCCTGAAACATCTTCTTGCCTTTTAGGTGAACAAAGCTTTGAAGCAGAAGTCGGATATAGAGCACTACCGCAACAAGCTGCGCCTGAAAGCCAAGAGGAAAGGGTATTATGACTTCCCACAGGTTGATAATAGCAAGGCGCTGACAGACAGAAAAAGGATGTACGAGAAAAACCAGAAAGAACTTGACCACATTTTGGATCCAGATGCAGATGTCTCATCTCCATTTGCTGAGCCTAAGAACAGGTGAGAGTTTTTATTTGCAGTTCTTCATCTGGGAGGAGAATTGCCGTCCTGGGAGTCAGAGGGGCCGTTTTAATGAGCCAGGTGTTTGTTGTATGGTCACTGGTACCTTCTGCTTTATGAGGAAAATTCAGATAGCCCATGGAAAGCATGTCCTCTGGTAAAGCTGCAGTGTGGTTAAAAACAAACAAACAAATGGAAAGAAAAAAAAAATAAGGGAAGGGACAAGTTCTTGTGAGTCATCCTCAAAGGTAAACAGAAAAAGTGGTAGTAATGTTATTGGTGATACTCAGAGCAGACTTTAGGCAGGAAGTTAGCATCTGAATTGGTTCTTTCTCAAAATACAGTGGTGTTACTATCTTGTCATTATTTTAATCTGAATATAACTATTGTAGTGGGCATGAGCTAGCAGAACCAGTGCGTTGTCCATGTAAGTCCTGCAGTGATAGAATCTGTAAGATGTGTGTGCCTGCTATCAGTGATCTTCCTGTGCCTTTAACAGAGAAATTCATAGTTTGCTCATCTGTCACGTGAAGCTGGCATGTTGTATAACATCACCAATGTTTGATTAACACTTCCCTGTCTCCTGAGGATGGCATACCAGTAGCATTCAAAGTCCCATTTTAGAAATGAGTGGGGAGGGCAGCTGCTGATTGTGCCTGAGCCACTGCCGTGAGTGGGTGCTCTGTTGCTGGTGCTCTCTGAAACACAAACTGGCACATTGGAAAGAGGAGATCACACCAGTCCTACCCCAGGAGCGGCACAGTGCGCAGATTCCTCTTCCTTGGAAGTTCTGGAGGAGTGAAGGATGATAAGAGAACATGTTTGCCATTACACCTTGCACAGGGGGGTTCTGGTTCTTACTGTAATCAGGGACTAACATCAGTTGATCCATGAGAGAAAAAGGGATACTGAAGCACCTTTCCTCTGCAAATGGCCCTCATGCCTGGAGATGCAATCTTGCATCCTATCTCCTGGAAAGCTCAGACCAAAATTTTCCTGTGAAGGCAAATTGACCGCAATCAAAGCATGGCTGGTGACACAGGCATTGCACACAGCGTCACTGCAGCAATTATCCTTGGGGCACAGGGATGAAAACGACTGTAATGGGAATTACAAAAGCACAGTTAGCTTGGAATATAGGCAAAAGCTGAGATCAGATAAATTTCTGTAGGTCTAGAGTTCAGTGGCTGAGGGATACTGCCCTGGAAGAACTGTTTGCCAGGGCTGCACTGGTCAATGAAGAGAAAAGATGCTGGCTCAGCCGTGTGTTATGTTTTTGCTGGATGTCCTGGGGCACCACTTCCTTGTGCAGTTTTCTAATTTATTGTGGTCTGGGAAGGTAAGAAATGGAGCCTGTCCTTAAATGGGAGCCCTGCTCTGCACACTGTCCAGGAGGTGCAGACAGAGCACTGGGAACCCTAGTTGAGGAATGCATTTAGTCCAGGAAAGTTATCTCAAAATATTGGTGTAGCTGTGACCAATTGAGGCATTAATTGGGATATTCATTATGTGTCACATGGCTCACAGGTGATGTTTAAAACATTAAACTGAAATTTAACACAACCACACTTTGTGGCTTTTTGTTAAATACACTGATGCTTGTTCATTCACGTGCCAGTGTGTGGGAGGATCCCATACATCTTTTCCTGTGTGTTTTCCAGTGTATTGTGTAAATCTATCCCAATCTACTTGAGACAGTGGTCCCTGGCATGATAGAAACTGCTGGGAGGCAGGTAAACTCTTGTGGAAAACCATTCCAATGTGTAGCTGCAGCATAAAAGGCTGGCTGCTGGACTTGTTAAATATATTATCTTTATCCCTCCATGAAGAGAGATATCTGCCTGTGATGCACTTTCTGTGAAGATGCAGAACACTTCATGAACTTTACAGTTGCTGCAGATGTTTACAAACAGATCAGTTCTGAATTCTATGCTAAAATTTCCATACTAAAACCTGGAACTGAATTTGGTATGCTGCAACACATGTGACAATTATAGTCCTTATTTTTCTAAAAAAATAAGATAGCTAAAATATTACACTGCTCGAGGGAAACCTTGAAAAATACTACAAGATAATGTGGGATTTGGTTATTGATAAATGAATCAATACAATTGCATTTCTGTAATGAAATAAAATTGCTTTATAAGCAATCTGGGTAAGCATATAATTGAAAATAAAAAATCATTGAGTCATTGTTACAGCAATTGAAGCTTGAAAAATTGCAATTTTTAAAATTATGTCACTAAAAACTAAGTCCGAGATTTCAAAGTTTCTAGGAAAGAGGTCTGTTCTACTCTTTTCTAAGTCACTAACTGAAGTCTCTAACTTAAGTCACATTGTTATAGCACTTCCAGAACGTATCAGAAAATAGGGATGTGGTTGATTACTCAAGGCTACCTTTATATTTTGGATTAATTTTAAATTGTATTTAAAAGTGATTTACAAAGCATTGCTGCTAAATTATTGGATTTTTTTTCCTGAACAAAGAGCCTTGTGCTCTAGATACCTTTCAGTCATCAGTACCATAACCGTCATGTTTTAAAACATTCCAGCTGTGTTCCCAGAAGGCACTTCCTAACCCATTTGAATACCAGTTGTTCCTGTTCATACCTCCTTTCTCATTAGCAAAACTCTCTTAAATGAGGTAATTGACAATCTCAAGGTAATTTTTAAGAGCCTACTGATGATATGCACTATTATTGGATTTTCTTTAATAGTTTGTAATCAGGTCAAGAATCTGCATGTTTTACAGAGCTGTATATTTGAATCCCTTTGAAAATATACCACAATTGCCTCAACTATTTATGGACCTATTGTAAAACATATGAAATTTTAGAGACCTTTGATGTAAGAAGATGAAGATTGTCAGATCTGATTACCCTGTGCACAACCATGTTTTCTGGTAATATCAATGGTATAGTCAGAGAAAGACTACACGGAAGAAAGAATTTATTCAATAGTATTTTTGTAGGAGAAACATCTTCCAAAAGCTCTGCTTGTCTTCTGCTTTGGCAGTGCATTTGGGACTTTCAAACACGAGCATGGGGATTTGGTGATCAAAGGTCACATAGAAGTTTTTGAAAGTTGCCTTAAAACTAAGTACATGCCTGAGTAATTTATTTAATCAGAAGTGTGAAATTAATTTTTCCCCCTACCTTTTATCCTGTCTGATCATGTAAATGTCCTATTTTCTGGATTTCTGCAAACCAGTTGCTGCTGCTCTAATCCGTCAAGGCAAAAATGCTGTTAACAAGATCTGGAATAACTGAAGAATTATTTATCAATGAATTAATTCGGACTCTCTTGTCTGTTCATTTCATTGATGGTTCTTGAGATGTTAAACCATGAAGTGACTTGAAAGTGTGGCTTCAGACATAGTAGTGCAACTTGTCTTACTTCACTACGAGCATTGGCAGGTCCCCTGTGTAAAATAAGCAGCACAGAGACGTGTTAGATGACCTGATCTAATTTTAATATTCTGAATGGAGTAATTGCACAAGGCAGAAAAATAGCATGGCTAGGCAAAGATAACTTTGTATCAGGCTCTAGCAGTGTAATTACTGCGTTAATAAATAAAGCTGGCATGCCATCATTTCATTTGTTACTGATCTACTTCAGGACCAGTTCTTCTCTGGAGTGTGCAACAAAATGAGTAATGGCCAGCTACAGTGTGAGAACAACTCATAAACTCTGCTGGTGTAGAAGTAGCCTTCTTAAAAGATGCAGCTTGATGAAGCATAAAGTTCCTGTACCACCGTTTGGCAAAGCCTCTTGCAGATATGCTCTGCATTTCACAAAGGGATGCTGCATTTGTTTTTGTATGACCAGCAACAAGGGCAGAAATGGTTTTGCTGGAGAGATGACAGGGTATTTTGGATATTCAGTTTTATTCTGCCTTTCTATTGCACTTGCTTCCCCTTGGTTTGGGGCACTCAGCAGTGGAAGCTCAATGCCCAGGGATGAGCAGCACTTTGTCCCAGTGAAGCAGCTGAATCCCAGGAAGCACAGCTCTCTGAGAAAGCTGTGGCCAGTTACCAAACTGGCTATTTAAAACCAGCATCTTGCAAGCAGTTTCCTCCCACTGCTATGTCTCTTCCTGTTTCCTTTGTTGGGGGTTTGTTTCAGTGGAGTGTTTTTCTGCTTCTCTCTCCCTGCTCAGGATCAGCAACCAAAATCTCTGCTCCCCATCTGTGTGTGTGGGAGATCCTGTTATTTTTTAATATATTTTTTTAAAATGAATTTGAATCATATCAGCTGAAGGTAAAAGGGTCCTGATATCTTCTTGGGACATATTTTATCTGATAAGCTCCCACATGTCCGTGTCTTTTATGTAATTTTTATTTTCCTTAAATGGCAAAAAACAATCGTCTCTTAATAAGGTTACTGGTTTCTACCACTTCGTATATGTAGAAAGAATATCCTGTAACAAAGTGGCATTTTTATGAACATCATGATTTTAGAATAAAGGTGAGTATTCACAACCACTGCCTGTCATTAATGTTTGTTTTCATTTTACTCTTTTCTCGTTTCATGTTTTTTAGGCAGCCACTGAAGAACTCTGTGTACAGAAGCAGGCAGTCCCTGAACAGTCCCAGCCCAGGGGAAACTGAGATGGATCTCCTGGTGACTCGAGAAAGGCCCAGACGTGGCATCAGGAACAGTGGATATGATGTAAGTTCATTGGGTAGAGGCAATGAAATCTGCTCGCTAGTCTTAACTTGCTCCTAAACCCAGGGCACTATTCATAAGTCACAAGACAGATTGCCATGAGATATTTAGTGTTACAGGAATTTATGTGCACTCAGCATCCTGAAAAAAGATCTGGCTCTTTCATGTACTTTATCACTCTACATCATTTTACAGTCTGAAATGCAAACAAAACGTTTGCCCAAACCCCATTATTTGCCAAAGTATTAAATCTTGAATTTAGATAGTTCTTCTAAGTGTGTGGCTACTTGACAGTGAGCTTTCTTCATTGCAATTAAAATCCTCTGTTTGTTCTGAAGAACAGCCTGGAGCTGCTCTCTTGATTCAGAAGAATGAACAGCTGACTTCTGGGTATTTTCACCTAAGTCCCAATGTCAGTGTTTTGTGGAGGTCCCCTAGGGACAGGTGTTGTCCTCTCGCTCCCATCAGAACTGGGAGATTTTTGTGTAGGTAAATGTCAAACTCAGCCAGAGGAGATGCTGCTTTATGGTCCAAGGAGCTCATGCAGCCAGCACAAGGCAGAGGAGTTGTCTTGTGCAGTCTGAACAAACAGTGGCTGCAAGTTGACATGGTGTGAACCCAGAAGAAGGATTAAAAATAGCCCCCACACTGGGGCAATGTTGAGTTTTTCAATCTTTTGTCACGTGTACAAACTACTGCAGCTCAGCCAGCCCTGAAGATCAGTCTCTAGCAAGGGTCTAAACCATTCTGGAAAAGAAGGAAGTTCACCTGTGGTTGCCCATCCTCTAAACATTGTAGGTGAAAAACATTATTTTTGGGGGGTGGGGGTGTGGATGCGATGATGTTTCATTGTCAACCCTCTCTTTGCCAGGATTATGTTTTTAGCAAGGTGAAAGAAAGCACCAAAGTTGAGGGGATGTGTTCAGGAAAGTTTAAACCTTTTACAAAATTCTTCAGGAATGTTGCAGTTGTCAGATTCCTTAAATGATTCCCTGCATTTGAACACTTCCCATCAGACTGCAGGAGTCATGTGTGAGTGGGCTGACTGGTACACTGCTTTCTGAGGAATTAGGATGTCAATATGCTAATAAAAGCTAGTTTTTCATAGGGGATATTTCCCTGGAAATCAATGTTGAAAACATTGCAGGCACGGCAGCAGATTTTAAAAATATATTTCAATATATTGTGCATGCTATATATGAAACATATTTTAAAGAAAACTTGTTAAAAACGTTGAAAGCAGATTATAATGAGCTTATGCAGATTCTGAAGTGTCCTCAGAGTAATTATAAACTCTGAGATGTGTGCACATCACAGAAAAAATTGCTTTTGCCTTGGCTTTGGCACTGCAGTTGGGCGACCTGTCCCTGGCACAGTGCTTTGCTGATAAGTTACATAAAATCCCTCTGCCCGATGCACTGCAGATTCACTGCAGTGCACCTCTCCCAGCTCTGAATGCATTTGAAAGCACAGAAATGCTGCTGGGAAAATGGGACAGGATATTGAAATGTTGCTGAGCCTGAGCCTGCAGCGTGGGCTGGTCCCCGCTCCTGTTTGAGCTCCACTCGGAGCTGTGTCTGAGAGGCTCCATCTCCAAGGATACCCAGGGGTGGGCACTGCATCCATGGAGTTCATGGATCTCACCAACTAACCTGACCTCTGCAAGTGGGTGAGAAAGGGCTGGTTGGAGTGCTGACTCTTGGGCCCCTTCTGTCTCATACAGCAACAACTAGTACCTGTTTTTGACATCTCATTTGTCATATTAAATGTTCCAACCTTCTCAGACTGCTGCTAACCTCTTCCTCCCAGCATGTTATTTAGCAGCAAGTCCTGCCAAAGAACAGTGAAATTTGCATTTTATGAGCAGTGCCAAATAATTCAATTTATGACTCAAATAGTTTGTATTGCCATCATGTCGTGAGACTTTTTTTACAGCATAAAAAATCGTGGGGGGAATTGGAGCTGTTACCAGTACACTCAGGTTATGTGTTGAGGTTTTTCTTCCCAATGATAATAATGCTTTTATTTTTAAAGAAGAGAGCTTGATATCTCCCGGATTCTTTGAGAAAACTCCTTAGGAATTCCTCACTCATGTGCGCAACCACAAGGTTTCCTTTCAATAATGAATTTCTAAATGGTTTTCTAAAATACTTCATTCATACTTTTCTAAAAATAATTCATTCTCTATAATTAATTTTTGTGATATTTCTCTGAATCATGGTTCTGTTTCTCAGAGCTAAAAACTGGTAAAGATATGAGGATAAAGATCCAATATTTTAAATTTGCCCATATGGAATATGTAGCTTTTAATATTATTTTAAAGTGTACATTCTATTGTTTGATATTCTCAGTATATTATTTGCCTTTATAGTGTCTTTTATCTATGAATTATTATTGAACAGTACCTAGCTTTCCATTTTAAAGAATACCAACAGGTTTTACTATCATCATCTTCAACTAGGAATTAGGTTAAGGAGCCTTTATTAACATGTTTATTATTTTCAATAAATTCATGAACAACTGTGTGTAGAGTAAATGCCATAATGAAAGACTCTAGAACCTCCAGATTGCTCTAATGAGATTTATACAGAGCAGAAAATATTTAGGCTGTTTTTGGTATAGAAGGAAGAAAATGACCTTATTATACATGTCTAAGAGTACACAAAAGGATTCACGGGCATAATTTTGTTGATATAGCTAAATTAATGCAATGCATCCCAAAGCTTATAGACTGATATTCACATAAAGAATTTTACTGATAAAGTTGCAGCAGCAGAATTATTCAAGAGGTATAGAAAGTTTCCTGTCTCTCACTGCAGGGTTTTGTTTGCTTTCTTCATGTACCTCTGGCTCCTTCTATTATACAGTAACTGTATGTGAATTTATGTAATGGTTGTATTAATGTATAGTGGCCTCTATTTATAGCCACTATAGCTACATGTTCCAGTTGATAGGATACCAAATGGCATACCTCAGAAAGTGATAAGATGACCTGAAATAGATTTTTAAAATGAGGAAAAGAAATGATTATTACTGTCCTCCAAAATTTTCATGTCAGCTTTTATATTGATTAATCAAAGCTGCCTTAATGTTGGCTGCTAATATGCATCTTGTATACACGGGATATATTTTAATCATTCTGTGGAGGTCTAATGGCTTCACCAGTGAGTTGTAGTTGAAAACCTGATTTATTTCAGCATTGGATACTAATAGGTCTGTGTGGGATTCCACTCACATTTTTGCAGGCATGAGCAAATAGAAGAACCATGGTTATTAATCATCCAGTCAGGACATTATGATTTCAGAGACTCTTTGGCTGCACTTACACAAACTACCATTGCATTTTATAGCCAGGCTACTAAAACGTGTCTGACTTTTATGTATTGTAGAAACACAAACAATAATGGAATCAAAATGCAGCAAGGAAATTAAGGGAAAGTGTATAGTTGAAGATTTCCTACAAAGTTTTTCCATTTAAGATTGTTTGGTGCAGTTGCATTCTCCCTTTCCCAATCTGATGTGTGTACCACTTGGGAAGCCTGAATTTGAGTTTGTGGATTTGAATTTAGATAATATACTGTATAACCATGACTGTATAAATTACGGTTAAATTCTAATGTGCAAGTCATTAATTTCTATCACAATTTTTCTCGTGTTTTACTGCTGTATTTCCATTAAATACAAAATATAGCCGTACTTACAACAGAGAAAACAAATTAATATTTTAGTTAGGTTTTTTATCAGTTTTTACTAGCAATGTACATATTTTCTGAGTGGCTGATTACAGGAGAAGAAAAAGTAGTTTGATATTTCCCTGTGAAAAGGAAGAAATATGTATAATGATTGTCCTATAGCTTGTAAAAACTTGGGAGCACAGTCATTTATCTATTCAGGTGTAGAGAACCACTATTACAGGGGAAAAAATATGCCACACTAGGAGCTACAGAACACTGAAATGATCAGGATAGTGCTGGAATTTTTAACAAGAACATCCTGTTGTATTCTTTTATTTATGGCTATTTTAAACGCTAGCACAGTTTCTAACCACGTGCTATATATAGAAGGAGGCAGATATCCTATTGCTCATCCCAGTTAGCCTGGCTTAGTCAATGCATTTTACAGGTATTTAAAGAATTATAAGGAATCAGTTGCTGGTTTAAAACATATGTTTTTAAAGCTCCAGGCTGTAAAACTGATCTCACAAAGTACAGATGAAGGGTGGTATTCCACTTTCAGCTTCTTGCAATGTGATGATTGTTTTTTGTCACGGGGTTACAGCCAAAAAACCAAATCAGGGAGGTGATTTCTGTTTGCAGTTATCTGTACAGAAGGACTCACCCTAGGAGTAATCCTTCAAGCTAAGCTGTCCAAGCACTAGCTGCTTGTTGGAGAATGTGCTTCATTCCCTGTTCCCAGGTTAAGTTTGCATAAATACCTGTAACTCCTGGTTGGGGGCTGGGTCAGACCTCTGAGCTGGGCCAGGGTGTTCTCTGCAAGCAGCAGGACTGAATTCGTGATGTCATTTTTAGGAAGTTCAGAGAAACTCCTAAACTTTACTTCTTCATAAGTCTTAATGTGAGAGCATGAGCAAAGGAATTTCAGTTTCTCTAGGTGTATTAAGCTGTCACTTGTAAGGGGTCCTTCACAGTGATGGCACTATTTAGGGAACCATACTCTTCCTGGCACAGTTGCACTGCCATTGATACCACAACTAAGACAAGAATCCAAACATTAATTCTAATTGTTTTTAAGTGAGTCGTTGGCAGTTTAATCTGCTACAGAGTGTCCCTGCTACTTTTCTCAGCAAACAAAGTAGAACATAAAAGGCTATTATACTCTCCTGCATCATGTAATTTCTTTCCAATATTTGTCGTGTGTCTATATTGTCACAATTCCTGATTTGTATGCGTTACATCTGTGTTTGAGAATGTTGAAGCAGCACAAATGCTGTCCTGTAAAGTCTTTGACACATACTTTTCCTCCCTCCACCAGACCGAGCCTGAAATTATAGAAGAAACCAACGTTGACCGTGTCAACGAGCCACGGAATTACGGCAGAGCCCGGCAGGCCAAGGGGCACTCGGAGACGTCGACGCTGAGCTCGCAGCCGTCCATCGATGAGGTGCGGCAGCAGATGCACATGCTGCTGGAGGAGGCCTTCAGCCTGGCCTCTGCTGGCCACGGGGGCCAGCCCCGGCAGGACGCCTACGGCTCGGCCCCACACCTGCCCTACTCCGAGGTGGTGACCAGCGCCCCGGGCACCATGACCCGGCCGCGGGCGGGCGTGCAGTGGGTGCCCACCTACAGGCCAGAAATGTACCAGTACAGCTTGCCGCGGCCCGTAAGTGGAGCTTCTCTTCGCTACACTGTAATGTCAGAAAGGGGTTTCTATTCTGAGCCACATCTTTCTTTTTTAAAGTAGTCTGTCGTGTTTTATCTTCTTTTTTTTGCCAGGGTCGGGATGAAATGCGCGAGATGGTATTCCTTGTTCGGACTCAGATGTTTATTAATTCTTATCTATAGTACAGTCTCACAAAATGTGAGTTCTACAGCACTTCTAGCTAACAAACTAAAAAATGGCTCCTGTCTCTCCCTCTACAAGGCCTTTTAGGGATATACTGTCCAATTAAGAAATGACACCTAAATTATTTCTGCTTTTAACCCAATAACCACCCACCCATGGCTCATAATGCAGACTTTTCTATCCAATTACAAAATACCACCTAGACCCATGAAGAAGGTGAAAAAGAAGGACTAGCCTCCACCCTAAAACCTCCATCTTGCAATATATATGTATATTACTATATTCTAAAACCTTAAACTCTTAAGTTTTCTACCCTATGATATTACACATTTCCATTCAAACTGCACACCCATAATCTCAGTTATATCATTCAATTTTGGAAGCCTTCTCCTCAGCCTCAGGTCAAATTCAGTGTTTTCTTGGGGGTCAGTGCCTGTCAGCATAGAAAGTCTAAAGTTCTCAGTGACCAGGATTCCAACAGTAGTCCCATTTATGTGCTTAAAACCAGATGCTTACAGGAAATAAGTATGTGTAGAGTGGTGCATGTATATATATATATATATATATACACACACACACACATCTGTGCTTGCCTAGATTCAAACCTAGACTTTGCAGTTGGGAGGATGAGTGAGCCACACACATACACTATGAAAGACTCAGTATCTATTTTAGCAGCAAGGTTGTTTGTCTAACTTGTACTAAGAATTAAAAGAATAGGCTGCAGGCTGTTCAACAGCTCCCAAACTTGTTTGCACATCTCCTTCTACTCAGTGAATGCATATTAGAAATCAGTGTGGTTTCATGGAATAACTATGGTGACATCTGGGTAGGGAATACCAACACTTCTGCATCACTGGAGAGGTTCACCATCAAGAGCAACTTGAAATGTGGGCTGTTATTGGTAGTCTTGCACTTACAGCTACTGGCTTGGGTCTCTAGAGAAGAAATCTAGAGAAGATTTAATTCCACAGGTCTCCTAGTTGACCTCATAACTCACTTTATCCTTCATTTTCTAGCCTCAAACAGCAGTTAACGCATCCTCACCTCGCAGAAGTAATAGATGAATTAGGAACTTAAACCCAAGTGTGGAAATTGTTAAAGGAATTTTGTTGGTGTCTAGACAGCAGTGACACTAGCACTTGTGCACGCCCTCACATGTGAAACTGCCCCTGAGTTCCCACATATGGTAATGTGAAATTCAACAACATATTTTATGTCAGATACAAATCTAAACCAGAGATGATTGCTTTCAGATAAGAAGTAGCCCATCTAACAATACCAGCGTGATAAATTCATTCTAAGGCTTTTTTGGTCAGAAATTATTTTTTTTAAGAAAGAATATATTTCAAATGGGGTCTCTAACTCTGGCTAGAATAAGAGGATAATGCTGAAAAATGTCCTCAAAATAACTATTACCATGACTTCCTTCCATGACAATAAAAAATACATTAAAGGATGCTGCTTCTAAACTGTTCTGAACATAGCTGAAAGGCAGTGGCACTGCCTGCAAAGGTGCAGGGTGGTGCTATTTAAATCATGCCAAAGGTTATTTCTGGCACTTTGAAATTGGTCTGATGAAATTCGTACAACATATAATCATATTTTATGGTTAGAATTCGATTAAAAGCTTAAGAGACAGCTAATGGGGAGTCAAATTACTGCAACACTTCAAAGAATCTTTCCAAAATGAAATTAAAAATATATGGTGAGAGGCTTTTAAAAAATACAATAGCCACTCTTTTTATGAGTGACAATTCACTGATGAATGAATGATTCAGTGTTGTCTTTCTAAGACTTATTACTCTCCTAAATCATCTGCATCCTTTTGCTTATCTTTCCAGCATTCTGAAGACAGAGTTAAATTCCCTGAAGGTAGTTGATTGCCACAGATTAGGATAGGCACAGACTACTGGGCTTTGCATAAGGGCTGGTAATTCATAGTTTTCTGCATGTCAGTTTCAGGAATATGCACTGTGCTCCAACCACCCCATTTTCTGGTTTGTTCTCATGAGGATGGAGGGTTAGAATTGAAAATATTCTCAGCTTTGGGGATGAGAAGTGCCTGTGCACTGGAATGTTTGTTACCTCTGTAAACCAAGAATTAGTCATTTTTGCCCTTTCTTAAAATTCAATTCTTAGTGGCAGTTAGAAGTCAACATCAACAATGCTGTTACAATTCAAAACACTGAGCATTTTGAAAAGGAAAATTTCATCTTTGAAAATTCAAGAGCATTTTTTCTGCTTAGATGGAACAAGTGCAGAGGGGTCCAGAGCCACTCTTTAGTTCTGTGTTTCTTCAGATGTCCTCCAAATTGTGGATCTTTAATTTTTTGCAGTCAACTTCTTGGCTAGTCCCACCATCAAACATTTGTGTATCTCTCCAGAGTGTGCACACATCTTTTTATTACTTTTCCATTTTCTTCTCCCTTTTGAGACTTTCTGTGTGTTTTTTATTTGTTTGTTTGGGTTTTTCTGTACATGCTGCCATTAATGCCAAAATTATCTGTAGCTGTTATGAGGGAATGCCTGTTTGCCAACTTGCCCCTTGGGTGGATGAGCTGTGAAAAGAGGATTCCTCCACACGGGGCTTCTCCTGGCAGAGGAAAGCCAGTGAAATGCAAACTCTCTCTGTTGTTCTGGAGCTTCCAAAAACATGCTGAGTAACACTTAGCCGAGTCTTTGACACCCAGCTGGTGTGCTATGACTGGAGGATGGAGGTAAAAGAGTTGAAATGTGACACCAGCCCGACCACCAGCTCTGTGCCCTGATTGATCATGTTACAACTTTGGAAATTTGCTCAGCTGAGTCAAGTGAGAGCTGAGACCAGAGAAGAAAACCCTTTCCATCACAAGGCTGGACCAGTTTCCATATCTCCTCTTCAGTATTCTGGGAAGAAGAGTGAGAGTAACAGACCTCTGGGTCCCAAGCTGAGACCCAGCACCACAAACAGGCACTGATGACCAACGTTTACAGCCTGAGTGACTGGTAAAGCATCCCTGTCCTCAGAGCTCCCCTTCATTTAACAGAGGTAAAATGGGAGTATTTTACCAAAACTCAGCCACTTTCAATAACAGCTACAGGACAGGTATAAAGGCAAAGGCAAATCAATAAATTTGTATTATTCCTGGATTGTGATTTAATAATCAAATAAGTTAAATCATTCTGTGAGTTATCAAGGACACTGACCTTTTAATTCCTATGGTGAGATGTAAGGAGATGAATATTTCTGTAATTAGAAGGCAACATAGAATACTTTCACCCAAGACCAATCTGTAAGTGGAAGGTGATAAAAATATTTAAATACTGCAAGTAGGGAAATGTAGCCTTAACACTAAATGCAAAGTTTCTGCTTTGGCCTATAGTTACTGTGTGCTGGCCTATGTACACAGGCTGAGAGACTTGGGATTGTTCAGCCTGGAGAAGAGATGGCTCCAGGGAGACCTTAGAGCACCTTCCTACCTAAAGGAGCTTCAAGAGAGCTGGAGAGGGGATTTTTACAAGGCCATGTAGTGATAGGACAAGTAGGAATGACTTTAAACTGACAGAGGGCAGGGTTAGATTAGATGTAGGCAAAAAATTCTCTGCTGTGAGGGTGGTGAGGCACTGAAGCAGGCTGCCCAAAAAGTTGTGTATGGCCCAACCATGGAAGTGTTCAAGGCCATGGGGCTCTGAGCAACCTGGTTTAGTGGAAGGAGTCCCTGCCTGTTGCAAGGCCCATGCCCCTTGCAACAGGCAAGGGACTTTAAGGTCCCTTCAATCTTTAAGGCCCCTTCCAAACCATTCTGTGATTTTTCTTTTCTGCATCCTGTTGGGTGGTACCTTGGGCTGTCATGGAGACAATGGTGCAGGTGTCTGCTGGTATCTGAACTTTGTCCTCCAGAGGATTTATGGTCCTTGGCCCAATGGCTGCTAGGCTGCATTTCCTACTTTTGAAAATTATTTATTGATTTGGTTTTCAAATTGTCAGACTCCTTCATCTGGTATTACTTACTGAAAGGGTGGCACGGGATCTGCACTCTGGTCCCTGTGCAGTCTGTCCTGGGTCTCAAGTGTGATTACTTCTGCCAGTGATTGTTATAGCCTTTGTACTATAGACGGTCTCATTTTTCAAAAAATAGAGTTTGAAACCCCTGCAGAATGTTTTCCTTCTTAAGGCTTTTTTCTTTTGTTCTTTTTGGCCTTTTGGTTTGTATGTTTCTGTTTGGTTGGGGTTTTGGGGTTTTTTGCTAATAACCAAGAGATCATTTCAAAAGGATAAATACATTTTGAAGAGTAAAATTAGGCAAATCTGTGAAATTAGCTGGCTTGTGTTTTTTGTTTGTTGTTTTCCTCTCTGACTCTTTTCACAATGGCAAAGTGACTTTAATTCTACAATCATGCCGGTTGGACAAGAGCCTAAGGGCTCATAAAAACCTTTAACAGGCCTCTGTGGTAAAACTTTGATTTTATTTAGCTTCTGAACACTTTTTACCCATTTATATGTTGCCTGCAGGAAAACACTAATGCCCCAGCCCATGTAACTCTAGAGATTTCACTGGAGTTCCCTCTCACAACCACGTTGGTGTGTGTGGCAGCTCAGGGCAGCAAGGGCTGACTCCTGTCTCCTCTGGACAGACTTCCTCAGTGTGGTGTAGCAGATCTTTTTACAGGATTTTTCACTTTAACAGGATTTTTTTCTGCCCAGCCATTAGCAAAATATTGTCACTCACTCAAAATTGTTCATCTCCTGTGTAAGCAGCAAAATAAAGGCTTAGATTTTCTATTTTACTTTTTTTCCCCGAAATTTCCAGTGCAAGTCACAGCATATTTGTGAACTGTGATCCCTTAAAACACCTAATGCCTCCTTTGATGTCCATGTTCCAAAGCACAGCACACAAGAGAAAACCCAGATCCACCTCTGAGTCTTTGCCTACCCTGCTAAACGGCGTCTGGAGTCACTTTCCACTCCAGAACATTATCTGTGCTGTTCCTTTAAAATAGGGGGAATAAAAAGGATTTCATACTTGGCATAAATGCATGCTGAGAGCAAGATGTGGGATGAAAGGCTTGTGCAGCCAGAAGGGAGTGTTCAGTCAGCCTGTGAGGGCGCTGCCAGCGTTTGAGATGCAGAAGAGGCATTGCAGACCATTTCACATCCAGCACTATCAGGAGAAATATAATTGAGGTTTTCTTTGATGCGAATAACATTTGTTTTTTCCCTACAGTTCTTTCATTAAAAATCAGTATTTCCAACCCCTGGCTAAGAAATGTACCAGTGTCTTTTAAGATGGTTTTTTTCCCCCACTTAAATGTAGAAATTCTTTATATATCATGGTAGCATGGTAAAAGTAAATATTAGGAGACTTTGTAGGTGGCATGAAAGAAAAAATTGTTTTCAGAGACATGCCTGTGAGGGTTTCTAACCAGCTTTAAAAGGGGTAGCAGTGAGAGGACAGAGAAAGATTCTGGGTCTGTACTGCATTTCCCTTGGAGACACATCAAAAATCAGTTTGATAAGTTACCTTTCCTTTTGTTGACCTAGTTTTGCAGGTGTTTGAGAATGAAGGGATTTGGAATACAGTCTAAATGTGTAATTTTAAAAGGTGATTACTGAAAGACAGTGGTTTCCGATATATAATGTGAGATTTATATTTCCAAATTCCAACCTAAGTGTAGGTGGTAAGTCTGAAATAATCATGTAAATCCTGTAGGCTCTTTCTCTGGGCAGGAGAGAGAGTGTGACTCACCCCATGTGTTTTAATGTGTTTTTAACTTTCACTGCTGTTTGTGGAGGAGCTTCTCTGGCTAAGCCAGATTCTTCTTCTTTAGAGGGCCAAAGTCCCATCATTGCACTCCATTTTTTTTTTTTTTTTGGTCAAAATGCCATTGTCTTG
The DNA here is from genome assembly GCA_013400435.1 of Pycnonotus jocosus. Lineage (NCBI taxonomy): Eukaryota > Metazoa > Chordata > Aves > Passeriformes > Pycnonotidae > Pycnonotus > Pycnonotus jocosus. Next base: position 73,208 of record VWYP01012337.1, read on the forward strand.
ATAGTGGTCAGCCTTTCTAAAATTTTTATTTGTTATCACTCTGATTTTATCTTTATCTTCCTGTACATTGCTCTGAAGCATCATCATGAAAACCACAATTGAAAAAAAATCACAACCAAACAATAAACCAAAACCCCATAGGAGAACAAAACCCCCACCCATGATATGTTGAAGAAAAGTTTAGTGAAGCATCTAGTTGAGATATCACTCTTCTGTCTCTAAATGTATTTGTAAAAACTTTGGCCTTTAATCTATAGCAGTGCAAAGGATTTAGGAGGAAAATTTTGTCCTGCATGTCATTTCTTGGGTGTCATGGGTTTCATGCACATAATTACTCCTCCTTGACATGTATTTGTGATGAAATTCAGAATTACTGTGGGCAAGTTACTGTGGGCCTAATTTTGTGACTTTGTGGGTTGGGCCTGGTGTTCCTCTGGATCAGTCTCCCTTTTCAGAACTGTTTGAGGCCTCTGTTGCTGTGTTGGAAAGTAACAAAACTTGGGAGTTTTGTGGAAAATTTTCTTTTCATCTCCTGAAGGTTAAAAGGAAGAGGTTGAAATACAGATCATTTACAGGCAGCTTCACAGTAGTACACACTGCTGTGAGGATTCTTTCTGAATCTTTGAAATACTTTTTTTCCTGGAGAAAGTGAAAATACTCAGGTCTTTTTTCCATGATCCAAAGCAGCTGTTGGGTCTCACATAATCACAACAGATCTGATTTAGCTGCAGGTTATGAATGTCCCAGAGACAGTGTTCAATATATTTTATTTTAATTAGACTTTGTCTTGTCTCTGAGCTAATTTTCAGGTTTTCTTCCACATTCAAGTCACCAAAGCACTATAAATTCTCAAATAAATGCAATTATTGTTGATGCCACAAAAAGTTAGCTTCCTGTTCATTGGCACACAGAGCAAATATTTAATTTCTGATTTTGTTATGTTTTTCAATTTGACTGAGATCTACTGGTGTTTTAGAAAATATTTGTTTTTCTCTGTTACAGGCTTATAGATTTTCTCAGCTTCCTGAGATGGTAATGGGTTCTCCTCCCCCTCCTGTCCCTCCCAGAACGGGTCCTGTGGCTGTTGCATCTCTCAGGAGGTATTTATCTGTTATTTTATTTTAGGCATGGTCTCTAAAACTCATTGTCAATAAGAACTGGGGCAAACCCTGAAAGGGCACTTACAAGCACTTAAAAAGATACATTCATGAAATTAGAAACATGTTGGTTTGATTTCATTTTAACACAAAACCTAATAACAATGAATTTTCTGTTAGCTAGTCTGTGTCAATAAAATTAGGAAATGCAGGCTCTTGTTTCTTTTAAAGCATTCCTTGCCTCAGCTTGCGTAATGGTGTGCTGGACTGAGGCAGATCATTCTCACCATCATTCTCCTGCTTTCCTGTGTTGTAAGGACATTTCCAAAGATGTTAGCACTTCCCAAAGTGCAGTTAATGTTGTTTACCACAGTGGTCTCCTACTGTATTGTTGCCCTGAGTTTTCTTGCCTTCTGATATCTGCTTTCTTGCAGTGAAGTTCTCATAGACTTGCATGTAAATAATATATATTTTTAGACCTTTTTTCCTCTTGTTTACATATTTCTCCTCTAGGAGGATTTAGATGAGTGACTGTGATTTTCACCAACAAGGCTGGAGAGGTGGCAACTCCATCCTCCAATTTCTTGCTTCTTTTAGAAATCTATATAATGGAGTCAGAAAATTAATAAATAACTTCTTCCTTGCCTAAATCAGATGGAGTGCAGTCTCGTTCCTTCATGTCCTGTTGCGACACTGTATGGTACCATGTCATGTACACTGTTGTGACTGTCTGTAGACTGTGTTGGGGAATTATGGTAAAGCTCTGGTGAATTATGGTCAGGCTCTGCTTTTGGTGTTGTATTTCACAGGCATTTGTTCGAAGCAGCAGGTGAAGCCTCTATACAATGGTAATAACATGCTTTGGTGAAATGGCAACCAGGCTAAAAGGCTTGTTTGCAAACTTCTCCAGACTTCTCCAAACGTTTCCTGTTGTCCAGTTGTTCTCCAGACTTCTGTCATTCCAGGGCAAAGTTGGACAGCTTGCTCCTCACTGGCTTCTCCTGCTGTTGGTGACAAGCATCTGTGTGGCAACAAATCTCATCTGTAGGTCAGAATGACAAAAATTTCTGGTTTTTTTCTTTCTTAACATGCAGGTCTACATCAGATATTGGCAGCAAAGTGAGAATACCTGAGTCCAGTGGAGCAGACCAGGCCCAGCATCACGACCAGACACCTTTTGCACCGGGTTCGAGAGCTCCCATGTCTGTTGGTCCACTCGATCAATCGGCTTTTCACTCAGGTGAAAAAATAATGCAGGTTCAACTTGGAGCTTTGAGAGCCTTATAAGTTATTTAGGATACAAATAAATGTTTGGGATATAGCAAATAAGGATTGTTATTTGGAGAAAGACTGTATTAGGTGGGGTTTTTCCCGGTGCAACTGAAGGAGCCTTCCAGAGGATGGGCCTGTCCTTTTTTAAGTGCATCACCAGCTGCATCCTAAAACACTCATCCTGCAGAAGCACCAGGAAATGGCCTTTTCTGAAGGTAGGATCGAGCTGTACTGTCCCAGATGTTCTGTCCTCAAGTATGGCATTCTGCTGGCACACTAATCAGGGCTCTGAATTGATAAAACCCAGTAAAACTGTTCATCTGTTACCACAAAACACAGTAGAATTTTTAGGGAGGGTTTTAGAGGGTGTTGTTGGCAAAATAAGTTTTAGTATTGGGACTGCTGTGTGACTTGTTTGTGTTGCACCTTGTACCAACCAAGCAAAGTGGGAGAGACAGGTAATGGAGACATATAATTAGATGTAACTTTTAATGTCAATAATGTAAATATAATGGAAAAATGTAAATGAGGGGAGAAATGAGTTAGATCCTTCCAATATTTTGTCAGTCATGAATATTGATCCAAGTGCTTGAAAACTTTTTTAAGGCTCCCTGTTTCCTCTTGAGAAACTTTACTCCTACTCTTGTCACAACAGTGGGCTACTGAGGAAGGTGAATGGAAGGTATATGGCCCCTTCCCTTCAAAACACAAGGCAGTGGTGCTATTGCACAGCCAAATGTAATCTGTTAGCTCTTCACCCCTCCTGTTCTGGAGAATAAAATTTCTGCCCAGAATTTGTTTTGAGTCTAAAAGTTCCAATTTTAAAAGCCTAGTCAGTTGTGGGTCCTTTTGATATGAATTGTTTTTATAAATTAATTGATTTAATCATGAGATGAAGCTGATATACTGTTTGGATGGTGTCTGGGTAATATTTAGCTGGAAAAATATTTCAAATGGCTTCTTATTGGCAAAATGCATTTTCTCTAAGAGTTATTGAAAAGAGCTTACAATATTCAAGAGAATTTTCCATTAGTTCAAAGCTTTGAAATTGGTAGGTTGTTAGACATTGTTCTGCTAATCTGCCAGAAAAAAAAGTCTGTCTTAGCTTCTTCAGAAGAAACAGAGAGTTATCTGCATTGTCTTTGATATCATCTACTGAGAATCATAATGTGGCTAAGCAAATGTGTTGTCAATTAATTAAATGCAGTAGGTTTGAAGAATCCATTCTATTCTCACTTATTGTCATACCTTCTGCAAATGGTGCACAGCCTGGAAGGAGCAGATGCTCACCCTCCCATTTCAAAACATTTCAAGCTATAAAATATGCCACACTACCTAGACCTCTTCTTTATGTGTGCACTAATGTGGTCTGTGGGATACACTTTTTTATTGGACCCTGTGATGGGGAAATTTTATTGCTGTGTGTTGCTGAAGAATGGCTGCAGTTCAGAAGAGACAAAATGAACTTCTTGTACGTTGTGGAGTTTGCCAGAATAATTCTGGGAGTAGTTCAAGGAAACTTTCATATATGACAGGTGTTACAAAAGGCTGTAACACAAGTAAAGACAAGGACAATTGTGTGAAATGTGCAATTGTAATACAAGGTTTCTAATGTTCTGATAGGAAAATAAGTTTTTATAGCTTCAATACATGTAGAAACATTGCTGCAGGTGCTGATTTGGAATGTTAATGCCTAATGCCGCTCTCATGCAGCCCAGCATCAACTCTAAGATTAGGATGTTGCAACAATAATTTAGGATAAGGAATTGCATCAGCCAATTGAATATTCATTCTGAGTAGTAGCTCCTTTTGCTGTGGTTAAATTAAGAGAGTGTTTTGGTGTAGAAGCCATGTGCAGGAGCAGCACTTTCTTCTCTGTACACATATGAAGAATGCTCATTTATAGCTTTGCTAACTCACTTAAAATAGCAACCCTTGTGCTGTTTATGAGCTAGAAGAACAAATGATTGACCACACCTCTTCCCTTAGCCCACCCTCTTCCAAACCATGGGGCTGGAGGAATTGGGGCAGAGGTGGTGTGTTTCTGTAGAAAAATGTGCTACAAACCATATTTTATTCATCTTCTCATGCCCTGATTGCATCCATATCAATTCTGGCCTTGGGACTGCATGGAAGGTTATTGAGAAGCCATAAATATCTGGGGTTTTGGAGACTGCTTTGGGGATGGATGTCACTGGTGGAGTTTTTCTATCTCTGTGCGTGTGCCCATGCCATGTCCCAGCATCTGTCAGAGTAGGCAGCATAACCTTCTTGTAGATTGTTCAGGAGCAAAAAATGTGCCAGGGCTATAAATGAGATTCTGGGGGATGGGTATTTGAAGCAGCCAGTAATTGATGCTAATTCAATTACACTCTGTATGAATTTCAGGGAAAGGCCCATGTCTTTGTGATTTTGTCAGCATAGTGGTATCATAGCTACTGAGAGCAATTAGTAGCAGTATTCAAATGATGTGCAGTTGGAAGGGGGAGAAATTTTATTTTCCCTGCATTGATTCTAGTACAGAGAATCTGCCCAGCTGTAGAATGTTACTGTGCTTCCATTCCTCAGTGAAAATGTTGGAGTTGTACTTTGTTGTGTTTTTAAAGGATTTCGTGCCCTTCTGCTTTCATTTAAGTAATGTTATTTTTGCTATATTCTGTGAATCTGAAAAGTAAAATACATGTCCATGTAGTATAACTAAATAAACGAAAAACCTGATAACTGATAAAGATGATATGCAGCTGTCCCATCCAGGATTTAGGGATGAGGATTTCATGCCCTCAGTGTGATGTTGGTGATTCACTGCTGGAGTCTGTCTTTGCATGCAAATAGACACTAGAGGAAGGGAGACTTAACTGGGCAAGAAAGTTGTTTGTATTCTATTTTTATCTAGGCAAATACACAGAGTTATGATAGCAAATCCTAAGGGAAATATGCACATTGGGATGCTGGTCTTCCAGACAGCCCAGTTATAGCCTGGGGATAATCTCTGTACCAAATTATTCTCTGCATTTCTGTGGGCTACAGGAATAAACCTTCCCTGAAAGCAGACGTGACCATATCCAGAGATTTGGCTGAAACTTATGCCAGCATGGCTGGCTCCTTCCACACAAATTGGAGTGTGATAGTGGGATTTTAATCCAAGAGGCTTCCTGGATATTCCTATGCATGCATCTTAATCAAGAGATGATAAACCAGATTTGGGATCAGCAAATATTTGTTGAAGTTGTAGCTGCATAATTTATGGCAGTCATAGACTGTTCTTGGAAAAGGAACTGAGCAGGTAGAACTTTGATATTTTTTGCAGAAGCATTGAAGTTTTATGATGGAATTGTTGAGAATACAGCCTGATAAATATATCAGTGACCTGTTTTTGTAGGTTTTTTGCCTAGAGATAGTAAGAAGGACTGGGTAAACTGTGAAAAGAAAGGTGCATTACACTTAAACCCATGGTAACAACAGCTGAAAATTGAATACAAGGAAGCAAACTTTGGGGGGAGGAAAAAGCCTTTTCTCTAATGAGTCAAAGTTTTGACAAAGATCATTTGTTAAAAGGATCAAGTCCTAGGGACTCTTTTCCTGAAGGCTGTACATGGTTATGAGGAAAACTGCAAATTTTGCCTTCTCCAGTATTTCCCAGCATTATGAAGATGCTCTCGTCAGAGGGTAGAACAAAAAAAAAAACCCAAACCCAAAGCCCCAAACAAAAGACCACAACAAGCAAACATTAAGTCTATCTTTCATAAGCACTATCTTCTGATTTACAGCTGAAAAATCTCAGCTATTAATGATGCCTACTCTTCTTTCATTTGACAGGAAACACGGTACCAGCAGTGTTTGCCATTCCAGCAAACCGACCTGGCTTCACGGGCTATTTCATCCCAACTCCTCCCACTGCCTACAGGAACCAAGGCTGGATGCCCTATGCTGGAGAGAATGAGCTGCCAGGGCAGTGGGCAGACTCTGTAAGCATCCTTGCTTTTCTAAACACCTGTGTTCTCCATGTTTTGCACAGGGAGGGGTTTTCAGCAGTTCTTCACTGTCTACAGAGAAGCTGAAAAGGATAATTTTTCCTTGAATGGGAATAATCTCTAGAAGTGAAAAGTCATAAGAGATGGCATAGATACTTCAGCTGTTCATAGTATGAACTGTAAGCAAGGTCTTTAGAGGGTGGAATCGTTCACTAGGTTAGGGCCTGGCAGCTGTTTAAAGTTGGTGGGTTAGATGTCATTTTTCTTTCCCAAGAAAGGTTAAATTTTTGGATAGACATGTCAGAAGAAGGTGATGGTGGATCTCAAGGCAGCCTTGAGCTGTTTGAAAGCTGGGGAAGCATCTTACCCTCCTGAAGCCTTCTCTCAAGACAGCCTGGCTCCCAAATCTTGCCTCCCAGCCCTGCTGTGCAGTGTTTCAAATCCTCCCAAAGGCTGGAGTGACAGATCATAAATTAGATAATTAATTGCACAAGCCCAGACTGGAACAGATGTAATTTTTAGCCCAAAGTAAACCTACATTTCAAGGAACTGAAGTTGAAACATCCTAAAATGAATTGCAGTAGTTTATCATGTTTGAAACAATTTCTCAAATGTAGGGCTTTTTTTACACTAGGGAAAAAAAGATCAATTCTTCTGCTTGAGCTTACATCTGGTATTTATGCAGAACCACTCCGGTTAAAAAACCTGGGAGAGAGATTCAATTTCCTTGTGCAAATCATCAACAGAACATTTAATGAATTGCAGTTGAAATCTAAGTTGGCTTTGAGCAGCTAAGCAAGAGACAACACAGTCATATCAATGTTCCAGGGGCAGCTTTTTGTTGTTCACTCTTTATTACTGCTCCCAATGCCTGTGAGGAAAAGAATTCAGTATGACTTTGAGGCGCAAGTCTGAATTTGAAGGCTGAACTGTCAGAAAAAAAGCTGTTCATTTGTAAGCTGAGCACACCTGCTGATGTGCCCCTGACACCTGGAGGCTTGTGATGCTCTGGTATAAATTTTCTTCTCAGGGCTGCCTTTTAAAGCATGAAAAGCTTTATTTTCCTTTGTTGTTGTTGTTGTTTTGGTGTTTGGTTTTTGTATATTTATTTGTTTTATGTGTGTATTTAACCCTTCTGACATCTTAAATCCTGGAGGCCCATTGTATCTTAGCAATGATTTTAAACTTTTTCCCTAAGAAGGAAAAAAAAAATAGCCACAAGACAAATCAGGAAATTTTACTTGTCTTCCATTCATTCTCCCTTTTGTGTCCCTACTCTTGACTGCAGTCCCATGGAAAAAGAGTCAGGTATCATGTGTCAAAAGTGGAGACCAAAACCAATGAGTCAAAACTGCAACCCAAGACTCCAGCCCCCAGCTCCTTCTCTGGAAGGAGAAGAGTGTAACCCTGTTGTGGATTTCCTTGTCTTCAGGGAAAGAGGAATGGAGAGCAATGTAGGAATCTGTCTGAACAATAACCATGGCAATATAGAATTCAAAGGAAACAAATGTCCCTTCTAACTGATGGCAGAGCTTTAACAACTCCTTGTTGCTCAGATTTTCAGTCCTCCAGTGGCTTTGCAGGAGATAAAAATGCAGAAACTACTGCAGTTTCTGTAATGAATTTTCAAATCTGTCAGGAAATTGTCTTTACTTGAAAATCATTACTAGAGGAGCTAATAACAGCATTAGCAACACAGCACAGTCAGAAAGCCTGAATAAAAGTGAATAGCATCAAGATCTGAAGTAATACTCGGGGTTTGAATTTCTGGACATGTCCTGGTTTCTGAGCTTCTAGATTATAGCATGATCACACTTCCAAGATTTTCTTATAATTATTGAGAACAGAGGCTTAATATTGATAAGATTCTTTATTTTTCACACTTTTCTGCTAGTGTAGACTGTAAACAAGGGAGTAGAGAAAACAAGAGATTTGACAACAAGGAATTATTTTATAAGCTCAATTACTGTACTATATTACTCTCTGAGACAAATGGTAAGTATTGAAACACTAAGTTCTGTGGGACAAGGCAACTGTATCCACACAGCACCTATTTTTCAACCTGCTGGATGCTGCTTAGTGAAAACAGGAACTTGGTGGCCTCTAGTGGTGTGTTCACATGTTGTTCTAGTAAAATCTCCTTTTGAAGAGCCTGTTGTGAACTAGACAGAGGTGTCTACATCTAGTGATCACTTTCATATCATACCTGCTTCCTACATTTGTCTCATCACACCATAATGAACATGTTTGACATTTTTCTCAGCATTCGATGCATACCCAAGACTGTGCAGAGGATCTGTAAAGCCTAATGGTCGGGCCTCAGGCATAAAGCCTTCATCAAAATTAAGGCCTGTAGATTCCTGTTTTATGGACTTTTGGAAATCATAAATACTATTTTTTATTTGATGGATTAAAACCTTCTGAGTGCCAAAAAGACTGGTATCATGGTTCATTGATTTGTGAAAGAAATTTAATCTCTCACTGTGACTAAAGGGCCTATGTTATTGTTTTAGTTTTAGCTGGTGTAACATGGGGCTGGAATCTGTGAAGTTACAAAACTTTTGAATCACTCATGTAATTCTGCTAAACATGACCAGAAATCCTGACACTTCTGAGCAGTCAGACAACCCTTTGAGTCTTGAGTCTCCAAGCTGGTGCACCTGAGCTTATCCTTGTTGTCTGGATCTGGTGAGTTTCTGTTAGGAGCAGTGAGACCAGACACTTGGCTGGCTTGGATTAGACAATGGCAGCAAATCAGAAAATTTGAAGCAGAATCTGCTTTTCAGTTCCAGGCTTTTTGGTGTACTAAAATCATGCTGTTTGTTTAAAACCAAAGCGTTTGCTAAGCAGAGAGCATGCTTTCAGGAAAACCTTTTCCTTTGGACTTTTGGAGATGATGATAAACGAGAACAAGCAGATGTTTTTGCTGCCAGGATAGGCATTTGTAAGCAGAAGCTGAGAATTCTGAGGTTTGCATTCCCTCCATTTGATCCTCTCTGTCACATCTGGCAGTGCCCTGGGCAAGTTTGTGGTCTCTGGCGGGTCGATCATTCCGTGTAATTCTGAGCGATTCCAATCCTCCGCAGGTGCCGCTCCCTGGCTACATCGAGGCTTACCCGAGGCCGCGGTACCAGCACAGCTCGCCGTCCCGCCTGCCCCGGCAGTACAGCCAGCAGGGCAGCCTGCACCCCAGCCTGGAGCAGGCTCCGCTGGCCTCCGCCGCCGCCTCCCAGCAGAGCCTGGCCGACACCGACCCCGCGGACGCGCCGCTCACCAACATCTCCACTGCCGCCCTCGTCAAGGCAATAAGGGAAGAAGTGGCCAAGCTGGCCAAGAAGCAGACAGATATGTTTGAGTTCCAGGTCTAATGTATCTTCCGTGCACAGTGTTTGTATCTTGCCACCTGGGGTAGCCAAGAAAGTGACTCCTTTAATTTTCAGCTCCAAAATTCCTGTGAATTGTGCCAAAGCGATGGCATTTTAATCTGTCTGAAAAGTTAACGCTATGAAATGACTTAAAGCGGAGCAACCTGACTCTGAAGATATGAAATTCTGCTTTCCAGCTAAGGAAAAGCTGCCAGGAAACTGTTTCATACTGATGAAATCAACCATATGCAATTGTTTGTCACTTTGCTCTTGTATTATGACCCATCATTACTAAAGATGCTGCTGAATGTGTCTGTGCCACAAGAAATTTCATTTGCAGGCCCAGAGGTGGAGCTGCTGAAAATAACTTCTGCATGCCAAAACTTGGATTCAAGAAGAAAAAACCTGCAGAAGAGGGTTTGCTGGAGGCCACAGTTGGTGTGGCAGTGGCCATGTTAATTGTTTGCTGTGGGACATTGTGTAAGGGGTGCTGATTTCAGCAATGCAGAGTCATTTCAGCCTTTTCATCCCAGAGACTGTATTCAAACCAAGAGAATTCAACATGATTAAGTAATACAAATAAAAGTCCTGTAAATATCTCAGAGTCTCTTCATCCTACTAACAGTACAAAGAAGTGAAAGAAGAGAGACTGTGAAGAAGGTGAATGACATTTTGATATTTGGTGGCTACCTTGTCCCTCAGTGCTACTGATGGGTTGTGGAGGAGATTTTTTTTCAGCCTGAGAGAATACAGTGCATGAAGAGCCAGCAAAGGATATTGGTGCTAAAAGCTTCCAAGAGAAATGAAGAAAGGTTATTCGTGTTTCCTCTATAATTGGGCTTTTCACTCTGAATGCATGTGAAGCTGGTAAACCTGACACCTTTAAATCCTTCCAACCTGGAAAAAATGAATACACTTGCTTGGACAAGGAAACCTCTGCTCAACACAGTGCTTTTTTTCTCTTTCTTTAACAATGCTATCTACTAAAATGATACCAGAAAGTGCTACCTGAAGCTGCAGTTGATTTTGATTACGCTGGCACGGTGAATGCGCACCCAGGAAGCTCTGAATGTAGAGGACCTAATTACTATATTAACATGTAAATAAGTTAACAGTTACAAGGATTAACAAAAATACTAATGTTCTGTGAAAAAGAGAGCATTGCCAGAAATGATGTGGACTTTATATTGTGCGAGATAAAGGTCACTGATTGTTACACTGCGTTGTGGTAGGAGTCCAATCCCCAAAGAAAATCAAAGCACTTGGATGGGACAGTAGTTAATATTTTGCAGTTGTACAAACTAGTTGGAGATCATGAACAATTGTTTTCAGTTCCTTCAGCAATTAGCTCCAGGAACTGAAGTTGTTGCAAAATTTGTTGTGTTGGGCGTATTTGGTGTCAGCTGGATTTAAAGGTAATGTCCTTCATATTCAGTATTTCAGGTTATTTAGTTATCCTCAACTACTATTTTGTCTGATCATTTCATTTCCCTAACTTTCTTTGGTCTTAACTGATGTGGGAATGGGAACTTGGTTTAGCTTTTTGGCCATCAGTAAATTGAGAGAAGGAGAGAGAACACTAGAATAGGGATAGAAGAAGAAATTGATGAAGCACAAACTTTTAAACAGAGCTATTTTCCCCCCTAATAATTATATTATAAACCCTGACTGAGACTGTGATGCATAATTATCCTAGAATATACAGACATCTTCTGCTCCAATACCTTGAATATTGCAGAAGTGTTTAGAATGCTAATTAATCTTTCAATAAATGTGAAATTTAATTTTATTATTTAAAATCAGATATAAATAAAATGTATTTTTGTAATTTCTATGTATATATGTGCTGTATATTTATATAAGTGACTAGTCTGCTATAGTCAGAAAATTTCCATAAACAAAGTGGAAAAAGAAAAAAAAAAGAAAAAAAGAAAAAAGCCCTGGTAATTTTACTGATCAGTATAAATGTGCTATGTCTGGAGTACACAAATATACAATTGAGTGACTTGGACACTAAACAACCAAAGAAACTCAATTTTTCATATAAATACAAGCCTAGTAAAGGCTGGCTGCTGTCTCAGTTACCTGTCAGCAGATAATGCTGATATTATCTGTTTAACACAACACAGCCAAATTGGGTCCAATTAATAGCTGGCTAAGAGCATCAGACTTTAGAATAACAACTGAAAAATACTGGGCCAAACTCAGTGTGCCACAGAATGACTGGTTCTGGTTGGCTTCAGTGGAAATTTCACTCGCTGAGAACAAGGCTGAGTTTCTCTATTGGGCTTTGTCTATAAAAGCAAATTTCACTAGAGCAGAATTCACCCCTTGAGCAGAATTCTGTTTATTTTTTCAGTCATTTGGCTCACTGTAACATAAGTGAAGACATAATGGAAGAGCAGCTGACTTTTATTTAGCCTAAGCTGGTTCACAGCTGGCTTGACCTAACCTGGGAAGTGAAACCTACGCCAGGTCGTGTCAGCCACATTTTGCATCTTCTTTATTATCTCAGTTTTTGAATGATTCTTCTATGTAGCCCAGTGAATTTTTGCAAGCAAATGGGCCCTTCTAAGTGAAATGTGCTGTGTAATAATTTTCTCTAGCTTAGACTCCAGTTTTGCAGAGTTATCCTGAGGCTGAAATGATGGAAGCAGCCATGATCCTGTGGATGAGCACACTGAAGCCATAGAAGTGGAAAGGGTAATGTGACAGTGTATTCCCAAAATGGTCACAGGAAGCAGGGTATTCCAGTTTTAAACAGCATCTTTTGGACACTTAACTCTGTTTGTAAGTCTGTTCCCATTCTTAAATTTTAGCAATTCAATAGTTCTACTGAAAAGTGTGTGAGGATAAAGTCTCATATATCTTACATGATGAATCTTGTATCTTGCCATACTGGAAACTAAAAATTTTGGAAAATACAGACATGTCCAGGGCTTGGATGTCTGTAGAAAATGGAAAACCCCCAAACAAAAGCATTTAATTAGCCTTCTAGAAAGAAAACCCATTTCAGGAAAGTTAAACAAAGTACTCTTCATACTTCTGAAGAAGACCTGTTAGAGTTTCAAAATTAATTTTGTTTGGTATTATTATGGATGATGTGCAGTCTATTGAGTATTTCCTGAACCATCACTCTGAAACCATTGTGGTGCACTTTATTCAGAAAACCATCTTACATTCTTCATTCATGATGCCTTTTTATCCTGTTTGTAATATGTTTCTGTATTTTTTTTTTAAGTATAAAGTAAGATTATCTCAAGACAGTTAGGACATTCCTGGGAAAGAAAAATCATGCTGTAATATTTATACTGTCTGAGCACAAAGCAATGATAAAGTGAAAATATAGTGTACAAATAATTTGTAATATAATAAACATTTTGTATGGCTACAATTACAATATAGTTTTTCAATACTGATTTCAAAGAAGAAAGTATTTGTGTTTGAAGTTACAACCTCATCCAGATATATCCATGCCATTTTTACTGAGAAAAAAAGTAGTAATTTAGCTTTTTCTACTCAATTCCCCAGTTTTCTTTAAAGATATGTTAAATGTTTAGGTGAAAGTACTGTTTACTGTGTACACAAAATGTTGATGTTCTGACTTATATCTGTCTTAAGATTTGTAAATCATCAGTAGAAACAGTTGCAAATGAAACAACATAAAATTCCTTCTTGGTACCTGTGTTCTCACCACTTTCAGCTGGAAAACTACGTGTGACATTTCTTAGCATCAGTAGAACAGTAGCTTTAAAAGGATAAAAGGGAATTTGTTGGCAGTCATTTCTTGACTTGTTGGCAGTCATTCCTTGACATATTATCTGTATTGGAGAGGAGCTCTAGCACTCAGTCTGGAAATATGAGTAATATTTGTATGTCATAATATTATGGGTAGAACTTGATAGAAGTGCATGCAAATCCTATGTATAGAAATGAGGATATTATCTTAAGCAGTGATCATTTCTTTTTCAGACTCTCTTTGAAAGATGAGACACATAAAGAGTGTAAGATAAAAATGAGAAGCAGGTAGAAAATGCAACATTGGGTTGAGTAGCAGAATTATTTTGTTTAAGAGCTGATGTATACCAAGCTGAGCACAGTTTCCATTGCATTTCAAAAAGTCTGACTGTTAAAGAATTAATCACATTTTAATATAAGTTTTTTAGCCCTGCATTGCCAATATAAGAGCTGTCTGCCAGCTTCTAGAAATCTGAAGGAGTTTGAAAGCAGCAAGTTTTCTGAGCTCGCAGAAGTCACTCCATTTTGCTGCCCCTGTTCATCCTGTGCACATCCCAGCAGCTCCAAACGCTGTCCAACCAGTTACTGTTCTGGTCTTGCATTTCTTATCCATTGACAAATCCCAGTGGCTTCCCAGCCCTCACTGACACAAAATGGCAGAGGGAGAGGGATCTTGCATGTCACTCATACCTACCAGAAAATGCTTGTGTTTGGCAGCTTTCCCTTCATGGGTTAATTTTCAGCTCCAGGAATGAGCAACAGCTTTCTTTTTTGTTTATCGAAATAATTCAGAGTTGGTTTTTTTTCCCCCTTCACTTTTAAGGATAAGAGTACTCTTTGAGAATGCTTTTTCAAAAACTTTCGCCTTTCTCTCAGAAATAAATAATTCAAAACTCAACTTGTGGAAGTGAGATTTATATATAGGTCAGTAAAGAAATTGCACACTGACTTGCTCCTTAAAGATCTTTCAAGATGGCCAAGTCATAAAGGCAAAGCTGGTCAATACTGCAGAATCTCTACTGAGAATAACTGCATTGCACAAGATGGTTTAGGTCCTGATTTTAAAAACAGTTGAAATGCCCCCAAATCACATAATATTTCATGCTTTTAAAATCACCTTAAGACCATATTCTTATGGATATTGTATCATATTCATGTGTATATATGTGTGTGTGTGTGCGAAAAATTTTTTTCAAAACTGATTCTATTTGTCCCTCAATTTGTCCCCATTCATTTCAGGCTCCTTAAGGGGTACAGAGGCAGTAATGAAGAGATAAATCTCAGAGTTGTTCTGTTATGAGCTCATGAAAGGTGAGAAATGGGCTTCAAATAGTTAGGTGGTCAAATATATAATAGATGTCTTGAAAATATTTACAAATATCATGAACAGGTGTTTCAGGAATTTGATTTTTTTTTCCTTTTTTTTTTTGCACTTGTTAAAAATAATTCTGGTTTTAAGAAGTCTGACTTCATGAATTTTCCACATTCAATTCATACTCAAGAAGCAAGTTGTTATTATATTGCATTCTGTAAATAATTTTGCAACTTTATAAATGCACATTTACCTACTGGGCAATAATGGCTGCAAAGGACTGTAAATCCCAAAGAAAGGTGATTCCACTGAGTACAACATTTAGAGAGCAGGTGAATTTCTCTTCCAAAGTATCTTCACTGGAGCCTAGAGCATTTCTGTGCTGTGTAAACCAGTCTAAACACCATAACAAACAGAGTGGCATCAGTTAAGGTCTTGTGTATCTGGCAAGGAGATCTGGATGTAAGTAAACTTGAAGTTTATTCTTTATCCATGTCTTTATCTGATACTCTCCACGCTGCAATGAGGAAAAAAAAACCCTAACACTTTATCCTACACCAATCAAATTTTAGTATTTCTTTCTATGACAAAGAGGCTGGGAAGGCTTTTTCATTTCATCCTGGTGGTGACTTCTGCAAGCTGTGTTCAATGTCATACTTGATAGAAAAAAATTGGAGTGAAGCCAAAAATTTTTGAATTTATGATAGAACCCATCTTGTTGAGATTTACATTTTGATGCAGTATTTAGGAACCCAACAGAAACAGCTCAGGCCCAACCAAAGAGTCAGTTCTGGACAGTTCTTTGAGTCTCATCAGAAAGCGTGTTTGTCCAGCACAGATACTGCTATGCTTCTGACTTTTTTATTTTAATTTCCTGCCATCACTGTGCATTCTGAATTTGACTTTTACATGGTATACACAAAGAAGTGCACTCTTTTCCTTGCTGACAGGCTGCTGCTGTGACAGAAGCAGCAATCAACCTGAGACAGAATTTTAAAGTAGCCATGGCATTGCATGGCTTCAGCCCACATTGTGCTTTGGGTGTTCTCCTATTAGTGTTAAGGCAAAACACAGCTGTAAGTTGTTGGATTATTCCTTTTTCTGACTTAGAGATGGGGCAGCTGAGAGCCATTTTAAAGACTTTTATTCTGTTTTCAGTCTCATGTGAAGAGTGAGACAGTACAGATGTTACAATTCACACCATCACAATCAGAAGCAAAACTATTTCCTAATTACAATACATTATAAGCATTTCTTGCCCTATCAGCTTCTGCCACATAATGCTGCTAATGCCTTGAAGCCAATCATCTAAAATCACCCCTCGTGGGTCCTACTACAATGCATCTTTCCTAGTTCTATTCCTCCAAAGCATCTAGTCTGTTTGCAAGGCCATCACCTGAAACTTGTTTCTAGATCCATTTCTCTCTCAGCAATGTCTGTCCTATTCCATGGCCTTTCTAAGTCAGCATTTTTTATCTCAAAGTTTGCATACAGATGCATACCATATGAGCCTTCTGTCAGGCTTTGAGAATTCTCTACAAATCCATTCCCCACATTAGGTAACATTTTCCACTGCAATTACTGGCAAAACACCTGTGCCCTTCAAGGAGAACAGACTGAGCCAGTAACCCCTCAGTAAATTAGCCATCACAAGTGTCTTAAAACTGTGCCAGGAGAGGAAGGATGCTGTCTGGTCATGGGTGGCTGGAAACTGGGAGATGGAAGGTCAGATTGTTTTCTTCAGGATTTTGGATTGGTCCAAAATGTGTCTGATCTGAAGGGCAGGGAGAAGGAACTGCCTCTCCTCACTGCCCTGCTGAAACACCAACCCTGCACTGCAGTGGATACTTCAGTAAGAAGCACTATTCATTACTTCATGGAGCTTTGGGAATTGTTCAGGACTATAAATTACCTGTTCCTATGGTAGCATTTTAATAGACATGAATTTACAAGGGAAAAAAAACCCCACCTCTTGATAGTATTTCAGTATGTTCTAGGAAGCCTTTCCAATAACAGCCTCTAGACTTTTTTACAGAGATTTACAGAATTTATATCAGTAAGCTGCCTCACTTCCCAGGCAACAGATTTCACTTTCCAAGGAAATGAACTTTTCTTATGTCTTTGAATTATGGAAAGGATTAGCTCTGCATGATTACAAATATCCATGTTATCTTTGGTGTTCACAGCTTGATTCAACTGAATTGTGCTGGCTGTGTCTGTGAAACTTGCTCAAAATTTATGAGTGTTTCAGCTGTAAGTGGGAAAATTAATTTTCTGAAGCTGCAAAATTGAGAGCAAATTTAAAGCCGAGTCTAGGGATTAAACTGAGAGAATAAGAAAATAAAGAATCAAAATTTTATACTATGCAATCAGAAGGAAAATCTCCAAGACCTGTTATGTAAAACTACATGCTGATGGTAGAATTTCTACATATGGCTGAAAAGAAGGGATTTAAAATGTTCTGGGTCATTACCAAATTACTATGTTTTTACTCTGAGCCATAGGGTGATTCTAGAAATAAAGCTTATGAGTACATAGAATAGTTCCTTTCATGTTAGTGGCTATAGCTTAGCTGAAGTTGTACACGTGTTTTCCTTGGCAATTTTGCACATGAAATAAAATATGTCTTAAAATCTGTGTTGCTACTTGTTGGTTGTTCCTGCTGTGTCCTCCTCTTTAGATCCAGTTTTTGTGGTTTATTAATATCGTTTACTCAGGCCCAAGTTTTGTGCTGTCAGTCTGAAGTAAAAGGAAGAGGAAAATGCAGCTTTTGACAGGGCTGCTTTTGTATAATTTGTGATGCAAGAAATTTGGAAAAAAAAAAGTTCCTTTACTACTACTTTGTAGTTTCAGAGGAAAAAAGAGGCAGGAAAATATGTTCAAAAAATGCAGGATAAATGAACTTCCTAGTGTACATATCACTACTAAGGTTCTAGACAGATGGCCTAGTTAAGATATAATTTTTAAAAATGTATATATGTATTTATATATTTTATATACATGCTGTGACTGTGAGTACTTAAACTATCTCAAGGAGTTGTTCTGGTTTTCCTCAACATACACTTAAATCTGAGCCTATTTCACAAATGTANCCTCAAGGAGTTGTTCTGGCTTTCCTCAACATACACTTATACATACATACATACATACATCTGAGCCTATTTCACAAATGTATGTTTTTAGTGTGTAACAGAACTCAACTGACTCATGTTATTAATAATGATATGTTTCCTTGGAAAAGACCAGTGTGACACTTATGGAATGCTTCTTGACTGGCAGCTCCTTGATTCAATATCCAGACGTCAGTGACCTTAAACAACTCTACCTGCCAAACAAACAAAAGAGGATAAGTTTCCCAGAGTTAAGTGCTGCTCAATTTCCTTACTTCGTGTTGAGATATTAGCTCTGAATTTTCTGGGCAGGTGAATCTAAGATGCAGCATATACTGCTGAAAACAGAAAAAAATCACTTCATGATGGCTTACTGCTTTTGGATTTCCTTTCTAATCTGTCCCTGAACTAATTAAGGCAGCTTGATTTGAAGATTAATTTAAAATCTAATGATCCATTGTAATAAGGCTGAATATCTATTTGGAGAATCTTAATGTGGCAAACTCAAACACAGCAGTCTGAAATTTAATGGACCCAACTGTTTGGTGTAAAACAATTTGAAGTCAAAATGCATTCTGGTTTCTGAATAGCTTTGTATCTCATTTTTCCCATCATAAAGCAGCCAGGGCCATTTGAGTTTCAGAAGTGAGACCTGAGGGCACTCCTTGAGGAGCACCTGGGTGTCCCTGCAGGTGCAGATGTGGCTGTTTCACTGCTCAGCCCTCAGGCTGGCTGTGAAGGTGTGACACTCTGCTTTTTGAGAGATTGGCTTTGTTTAGGATTGGAAATGGCAGCAACCATTTGTGTTGTTTTGTGATGTTTTGAGATCTCTGCCTATGAAGCAAATTTGTAGCCTAAAATTTCTTGAATGCAATGGGGATAGATTTGTTGAGTCACAGGGCAGCTACATGAAAGAGATCTAAACTGTGCCAGCATCTAAATGTCAGGTTTAGCCTCCCTTGAGCAACCTAGGAGAACAGTAACAATTCAAAAAATGAATGACACATTCTTTGTGAATAAAAGAAAATGCAGTAAGAACGCTGTTCTATTTTGTCTAATGCATGGCTTAATTTTTACAAAAGAAACGATAAACAGATCAGCTTTGAGATGAAACCATAAGCCCTCAGATGAGAGCAAATTACTGGATTTAAAAAGGCCAGGTGGAAACACAGCAGAAAAGTAAATGTAAGTAAAATGTTTGGTGGCAAATGAAAATCACCACATATGCTATTATGTATCAATAGCCTGTTTTTTTTCTAGGGGAAAGGTTTTGACCTGATGGAGGAGTGCTGTGGGTGACACTGGCCAAGGGTAACCACTCTGCTAAATGCTATAATCCAGATGATTTTTTCAGGAGATGTGTGTCCCCAGGCAACTCTAACTGAGATTACAAATTACCTGACGTTATTCCTTGCATTATCACCCAGTAATTAAACACCAAGTGTTGTTTCAACATAAAGGCCATGTGAAAAATAGAACAGATGGAAAATATTTCAACTCTGCCATGAAAAAGCAGCTCTCTTTAAGTCAAGAAAACCTGAGTGAGTAATGGCTGATGAGAGCTGGATGTAAAGAGAAAGACTCGGTAAAAGCCAAGAAGTAATTGTTAGGAAGCAGCAATTCCACGCAATGAAATCCTTTGTAGGGCATTGCAATAACTTTGGAAAATTGAGGGTGATTTAAGAATGAAATTGATCTGGAGGTTGGGAAAATGAAGAAAGTTCCTCTGTTACCTAACTTGATTTTAAAGCTCTCAGTTCTGCACAAAGCCTTTGAAGGCCTCTATTGGCCCTTTTTGTCCAATTCAAATTTGTTTTCTGGTGTTTAGTTTGGGTGCTAACACAACTCTCATTTTCATAGTAATTGACAATTTCAGTTCAACCATTCGCATTTTCACAACAATCAACCATTTCTGCTTAAGCCTCAAAACACTTTGAGAGACATTTTAATCTTCTTTCTGCAGAGGGAGCAGTGAAACGCTGCAGCCCAGATTTCCAAAATGTTCTGGTGTTCATTTGTAATCACATTAAAATGTGATTGCTATAGTTTGATGATTGACAAATGGGAGTTATAAAATAGATTTTTTTTTTTAATATAAACTCTGTGTACAGTAGATCAAAATCTAGCTGGAAAGATTGAGGCAGTAGAAGAATGAATGCTGCAATAAGCAGTAAGAGGAAATAAAATTTTGATATTACATTGTGTTAAAACATTTCAAAGCTGAGCAATTTGAACACAGTTTAGAAAAACAGAGATTAAAATATTACTCGTAAAAATAAAGCTTTTTGCCAAAATACTGCAGCTTTAAGGTCGGTAACTTTATTATTTCATGCTGCCACCTACTGCTCTGGAAATGGAATAGGCAAAAGTAATCGGTATTTTTTTATCAGTCTGATGAGCCTATTTACTACTTTGTGGTGTTTAATTAATGTGTGGCATTATTTTTGAGTGCTAAATTTTTACTTGTGAAAGGATGTGCCTTCCAAACATAAGGATGTTGTCACTTCAAAAACTGCCACGGGCTTTAGCCTACGCACTGTTATTCCTAAAATTATAGTAAAATGTCAGGTGACAGTCAATGTCATGTGACTGCTTTGCTAAAAACCAACTCAACTTCTGTAATTTTGTAGTACACTAAAGACTGTAAAGGAATACACTGTGATTGTAACAAAGATTTTTATGCTAACATGAAAGTAGTTTTTTAACGCTGGTTTAGAGGCTTAGGACTTCTGGCCATATTTATTTACCCAAAATTGCACTTAATGCACTTAGATCTACAACAAAACAAAACCCAACCATATTTTCTATTGCCATTTCTGTCCAGATACAGATATGGACTGCTGGGAATCCTGACAAAACCAGTGTTTAATTTCTTTGTGTTTTTGAAGAAAATATTATATACTTCCTGCATAAAGTAATTGGAGGAAAAAAAAAAAAAAAAAGAAGAAGAAGAAAAGTTAAGATACACAGTAGTGTTATCAGTAACTAGTACCAGAAAAGTAATACACAAAAGAAGTCAACAATATGCTATATTTCTAATTTGGCAGGAGAACAGCACATAGTGAGTAGAAACCCAGTATTGAAGACCCATTAAAACATTCCACAGTGATGGTGGCAAAATATCCAGCTGAAATAATCCTCAGTATGTTGGTGGACATTACTTCAGGTTCTGCATTGCTTTCATGCTTTGTATCTTCTTTTCTTCCAGTGCCTTCAGAATTTTATCTAAACAGAAATGAAACATAATTTGTCATTAATGATGTCATTAATAATTTACAATACATTTAAGTAATCCAATAATGTATTAAGGAAACGAATAGTCTTTACAATGCCCTGGCTAGCAAATATCTGAAAACTAGAGTTACTTAAACTAGTTATGTATTAAAAATGGAAAGAGGTGTGTATTGCTATAATGAAGGGAAAAATATATGCAAACTACCAATCAGAATTTCTTTCGAGATCTTCCTTTGAATGCAAATATTTGATGGACATTTTTCCCGTGTTCTTGTAACCTTTGCACTCCTGAAAGTTTCCTGACTGGCAGCCTGTAGCCTTGCAGGAAACCATGAGCATCACATCCTTACAACCTCACCACTGGAACTCTCATCATCATCTGCTGATCTGTTTAATTCCCTGCATTTTCTTCATGGCCAGGGGGTTGCAAAATTAAACCGCCAAGCTCACTTATCATTTAACTGGAGGGGTTTTGTGTGGTTGGTGGTTTCCTTAGGTGTGGGTTGTTTGGGGGCTTTTTGGTGGGGGGGGGTGTGTTTTGATTTTGGGATTTTTTTAATGCCTCCAACTATCTGTGGCCTTTATTCTACATCAAAGCTGATGTACAACGGTAGGGTCTCATTACTACTCGATACATTTTGCATGTACGAACTCTCTTTCGCTGGACTGGTGCCTGCCTGGTTGGTTTTTCTGTTCTCACTTAATGACTTTGGAGGGAGGGGGGTTGTTCCTTTGTGCGACAGCGACTACACACTTGTGACTCCTCCAATCCTTGCCCTGGGCCGGCTGCCCGCCGTGGCTGACACGGGACGCTGCCTTCGCTCCCGCACGCACCTGCGCTGCCCCTGCCGCGTATCCCCGGGCTGGCTCTACGGCGCTGCGGGGCAGGGACACCCCAAAC
>VWYP01012337.1:95340-122858 GCA_013400435.1 Pycnonotus jocosus
CCAGGCGCCGCCCGCCGCCCGCGGCACCGGCTCCGTGCCGTGGAAGTGCGGGAAGTACAGCGGCGGCCACGACGGGCGCTGCACGGTCATGGCGCGGCGTCAGCGCGGCAGCTGCCGGCCGTTGTGCCCGGGACGGCCCGGTGAGACCGGCGGTTGTCCCCGAGGGGGCCCGGGACAGCCCCCGAGGCGTCCCGGGACAGCCCCGCCGTTGTCCCCGCGGTTGTCCCCGGGACAGTCCCCGCGGCTCTCCCCGAGGCTCCCCGGGACAGTCCCCGCGATTGTCCCCGCGGCTGTCCCCGAGACGTTCCGGACAGTCCCGCGGCTGTCCCCGAGGCTCCCTGGGACAGTCCCCGCGATTGTCCCGCGGTTTTTCCCTTTTTCCCGGGAATGTACCTGTGGTTGTCCCCGCGGTTCCCCGGCTGCGAGAGCCGCTCAGGCTGGGCTCGGCACGTTCCTCTCCGGCCGGAGGCTGCTCCGTTCCTTTCCCTCTGTTGTTCCTTCTCTCCCCAGCGTGTTCCCAGTTTTTCTTTGGAAGGGCAGGTGTTTCATTCGGCGGGTTGTTTTTTCTTTTTTTCCTGGTGTTTGAAAGGGTGCACCAAACTCTGGAAGTAGCATTGGTTAAAAGAAGTGAGGAGGGCGCTATCTTAAAAGTTTTAACTTTTACAGGTTTGCCTTCAAGGGTATTGGTGAAACAAGCCAGATACTGACGATGGAAAGATGTTGGTGATCAAATGAGGGAAAAATTCATCTTCGGGTGGTTGCTTATGGATAGCTGGAGATCTGCGTATCTGGTGTTCAGGATTTTGAGATTTTGGGGGTTTTGGTGGGTGGGGATGAGGGTTCCCCTACTCCCCAGATTTTTCCATTTTGTTTGTTTCTGTTTGAGGATGAGACCTATCATTAATACTGGCTGGTGACTATTTCTTTAGCTTTACTTCTTTCCATTTAGTATGACATCCCTCCTCCAGCCCTAGGCAGCCAGTGACAGCATTGCTGACTGCTTCTGTGGAGCTCCGAGCAGGCCAAAAAGATCCTCTCAGGCTTTCAGCAGGAGGACTTTTGGGATGGATTTAAGCTGATTTGAGGTATTCTGGACAGCCCTAGAAGAGAGGTGCTGTACCAGTAGATAAAGTATTGATGACTGCAGGGACTGTGGAGGTTAGTCAGGATCAGTAAATTCACTTAAAATGAGGTGAAAATCCCACTGCACTACTAATGCAGCCTTGAGCAGACATGAACAGTACACAGCCCCTAAGGGACTGCTGTATACTCTGGAGTAAATTCCATTTTTCAAGCCTTCCCTCGAATAAAACAAGAAGACTTTCTAGAAGCAGAACTGTGTACTTTTAAGTGCAGTGCTCTGAGCCAATGCTGATGTGAATGTTTTGAAACTTGTCAGATCTACAGATGCTAGCTGTCACCAGAGTGACTGTCAGTGCCCTGAAAAGTGGTGGGGACAGAAAAACAGTGGCAGGAGTCACTCAGTATTTTATTTAAATGTGCAGTGTTAAGGGAGTGTGCTCTGAGTTGGAGTTAATGCACGTTGTGTTGCATGCAGTGTGCTTACATAATTAAAATTCCAGTAGCAGTGTAATCCCAGTACAGGCTGCGTATTTTGTAAATGGAACACATGTATTTGAAATAAACCCTGATCAGATGAGGAGCCTGATAACAAGATTCTCCCTGGGCAGCCTGTTCCAGTGCTTGGTCACCTGCACTGTGTAAAGAAGTTTTTCCTCCCATTCAGGGGTGGGATCACCTCCCTGATCTGCTGGCAATGTTTGGGGCTAGAGGGAGGGAAAATGCACCACAGGACACCATTGGCCTTCTTGGCTTCCAGGACACACTGCTGGCTCATGGACAGCTTTTTGTCCACCAAAACCCCCAGGTCCTTCTCCACAGAGCAGCTTCCCAGCAGGTGAGCCCCCAGCCTGTGCTAGTGCCCAGGGATGTTTCTCCCCAGGTGCAGGTCTTGGGTGAATTTCAGACTGTTCTTTTCTGCCCATCAAGGCCGTCATGCTATGAGAGGTGAGAAAAACTGCTTTCAGCAAAGACACCAATGCCTCATTAATACTGCTACACATGAGTCACACACCTGCCTTCACCTTTGGCATTGAAAATTTGTCACCAAAACTGGGAGCATTTAATCCTGGCTTCTGCCCACAGACAGACTGACCATAAATGATACAAAAAGTAGTGGTTTGGGACAGAAATTGTCTCTGTGTGTATTTCTTTTTGGCCAGCAGTTGCACTGAGGTGAATAGCTGCACAGATGTGATCCTGCAGAGGGAGGCAAACACACACCTGTTGGTGTGTCATAGCTTGTCACGTTCAGCACGTTCATCTCCGTGTGTTGAAGTGCTGATGTTTGAAGTGCTTGTGAGAGTGTTTGTTTTGGAGAAGCAAATCTTTTACTTATCTAGCCAGCAAACTCTGTAGTGACAGTATTGCCTCCACTGCTTCTCCAAATACAAACAGAACAGCTCTTTGAAAGGCTTTGTTTAGCGTAGTGAATTGAAATTATGAAGGCTGAGGGCAGATAAATTATTCTCATATTATTGGCAGTAGTAGTTAGGCTGCAGTGTTAATGACAATAACTACTGATACTCACAACTGTTGGGGGTGTGTGTGTGTATTCATGTTTTCACACAGGTTGCTCCAAGTACCTGTAAAAGCCACAAAAGTTACAACTCTTCCCCTTTCATGATAAATTTTGTTGTCAGTTAAAAACACCCAGGTTTTCATCGCTGATGTATCATGAAAGGTTACAGCAAAAAGCTGGATTTAACATCTAGTGTGTTGTTTAAAATGTATACTAATAAATCACATTGTTGCACACTGTCGAGAATTGTGCTGGTGTTCAAGCATGAATAGTCTGCCGTCTTTTCTTTCTGGTATAGCTTTTTTTTGGCTGAGTTGTCTTTTTTCCCGCCCTTTATAGTCGATTTCATTGTATTGGAGTTCCTGGTTGGTCCAATCATATGTTTTATACCAACTTCCCACTTTCAGCTCCCAAAATCCCAACTTTTTTTGCCTGTCATTGAGATTCTCCATCAAAAATCGCTGTATTTTCTCCTTTCCAGGGGAAAAGATTCTAAACATCTCTACAGGAGCTGCTGTGCTGTACTCCCAAAGCCTTTCTGCGGGCAGTGAGCTGGGATCCTGCTGCTCCCTTTGTTCCTTTCTGCTGCTTGTGCTTCTTGTCTCTCACATTTGTGACATTTGTGGTGCTGTTTCTTGATGAGAAGTAGAAGAGCCCCACCCTGTGTGTGAAGGATTGTTCTGCCTCTTCCTTTATCCCTTGTTTCTGTTTGAAGAGGTGTTGGTGCTGTTCCACCCAATCCTGATTAAACATGTGACCTCTACCACAGTGTACAACAGAAAATGCGATAATTTCATTAATTACTAATTATTTATTACAGATATTCAGAAATATATAATATATATATAAAATATATAACAGAAATTTCGTTTGCTGTTAATAACATGTAATCGTTTTTCCTGAGCTTGCCCTGCTTTCAGTTCATAACCTGCAGGATTTCCCAGTGGAATTGATTCCAGGAGGATGCCACTCCCTTCCCTGATGTGTGTCAGGGCCTGCCACATGTGTCACAGCACAGTAATGCAAACCAAATATGAAGCGGGCTATTTATAAAGTCTCAGAGCACTTTGCCAGCAAACTTAAAATTAACAGAGAGCAACTAATTAACAATTATACAATCTGAAAGAAGTGCTAATTAAAAAGTTTTTTAAGAGGTGAATTTTCAATTGAAATACAAAATTAACCAGAGACTTAGTGCTTGAAATAGAAATTTGGACTGATTAACAGAAATGCAAAAAAAAAAAAAGGCGCTAGCTGTGTAAGAAATGAATTTTTAATTTTCTCTAAAGGTAGGTCTGTGCCATGCTTAGGATCTGAAGAAGTTGTGCTGTTTTGCCTAGAAGGTGTAAATCAAACTATTTTTCTGTAGTGTTGTTTTAGTCTTACAGTGTTTATGGTTGTGTTCAATCACAAAAATTGGAGATTTTGGCATGACTATGCCTCTCTCTGATGATTTCTGTGCCACTGAGTTCATGATGCCTGCCTTGTTTCAAGAACACAACAGGAGGTAAGAAACAAGAAGTTTTCTGGAAGACAGGAGTTGCTTAAAGGCATTCGAGTCTGGTAACTGGGGAACTTTTTTGTGTTTTGAGGTTTTCCTCCTCTTTGCCATTCTGTCTTGTTCTATGCAATGCTGGGAATGGGAATCTGGTGGCTTCAGGAGTGGTTTGGATGTTACTTTTTTACCAGACAAAGTGGAGCAGGGTAAATGGAATAAAAGCAGCATTAAAAACTAATATACCTGCAGACTTTCTAAAAATTTCTCTTGAAATTTCTTGGGTTTATGCATTTTATCTTCTGCATGACTATGTGTAGTGTGATGGAGAAGAAATGAGATTATTTTGATAGAGCAATGTCTGCATATTGATTGAGCAGGTAAATACTTTGATTAGCTGTGCTTGCAGCTGAGTTAGCGATGGCTGCTTTTTCTTTAAACACGAATCTTTGTCAAACCCTGATGGTTCTCTCCAAATTTATCTCTAGAATGACCTCATTTCTGAAATGTAATTTTTCATAGTCTGTCTCTTTCCAGGAGGCTACATTGTTTTAGTTGTGTACTTGGCAATTTAAAGGAAATAATGAGACCTCCTGTGAAATGAGAAAGCTGAATTCCACTGAGCTTTAGACAAGAGATCTGGGTTCAGTGCTACTGAAATGAATCATCACAGCAGGTGAGGTTGCTCAAAAAAGGCACAGTTCACCATATAAAAAATTAAAGAGATCCCAATCCATGCCAGCTTTGAAATAACAGAACTCATGAATAGTCCTGGAGGCAGACTCACATCTTGCTCCTGGCTCCTATTATGCCACACTCCCAACACCTTCTGAAATTCCTGTTGTAGAACCATTTAATCTTGGCTCAATAAGCACTACTAGTGTTGACAATAATAATGTTTACTTAGCAGTATTCAAATGGGTTGATATTTTGGTTTGTTTTCTTTTTTTCCTGTTTTGAACCGAGAGATGTTTGGAGAGAATCCACATGTCAGCCAAACATTTTTCTTTGTGTGTTGGGAATTGACACTGTCACAGATCTGTTTTCAGATGCTGGTGTGATCTACAGGTCTCAAAATGTGTTTGGGAGGCTTTGTGCTTCTAAAATTCAAATGGATTTCACTGTGAGTATACATATGCTCATAACTTAATTCAAAGAGGCATTAACAAAAAAGCCTTTTCATGGGTCTGTAAGATTTGTTCTTTCATAGTTTACACTATAATTTGGCACTAAGCATCGTGCTAAAAGCTCACTGTATCTTTAAGGGTCAGCATTGTGTGGTGTTTTTTCAGAACTGTGTAAGTATTATTGGCATGTAAAACGAGGTGGTTTTTTTCCAGGCTTTGCAGTAGTTTCTGTAAAAGATAGTTTATTCTGGTTATCCTCAGGATTAGAAGTGCTGCAGTTTGGAGATGTTTCTAATTATAGGATCAGAGGAATGTGAGTGGTCCCTGATTCACTGGTGAGACTCTTCAGAGCGCAATCTTGTCCCATCAAGGAATGTGAAATCCTATCAGCAAGTGCAGTCTTTGCCACTTACATTAACTAAGGACAGTGAAGACTGCCAAACCTAAAAGCACTGTGATTGCAGTTGAAACTGTATTATAATGGTACAAGAGGTTTCATTAAGAGCCATTTTTATCACACAGCATAGCAGAATCAGAGCAGAAATGTCATTCCAGTATTTCAGAGCAGTAGGCCTCTGCTCACTCTTACCGGTGCCATGCATTGATGAAGAGAAATTATGAGAAAGTAGCATTTTCTTTGAAGCCAATTAAGACTGCTTTATTAAAGTGTCCAAACAAGATTTGTGGTTCAGAAACAGCGACTGGTGTCTGTTGAACTGATTGTTTAACTTTCCTCTGTTAGTAGCTTAACTTTGCTTAAAATATATTTTCCCTGAAGCACTAGTATTTCTAGGGCTTTTTACTATTTAGGCAAGTGTGTTACTGTAAATTTTCTGCTGCCTCTTGTAAAATTGTTTTCCTGTCCCTGCAACTGACTCATTCAGATGACAATTCAATGGCCTGATCCCATGAAAGATGAGCTTTCAATTATTCTGAGCCACCTCTGCTGTTTTCTTACTTTCAGTACTAAATTATAGCAAAAATATGAGCAGGTCATCCCATTTAGGCACATTTTGGGGGTAGAGGGAGGGAAAATACAGTGAATATTGCCACACACTCACAAAAATATTAAAGGAGGCAGTTGTCAGTGAAAATGACCTAGAGGGATAAATAAGAGCAGGGAGGATTTTGTGTATAGATTAAATATGCCAGGAGGGTAAGGTGCCCCTCCAGAGTGCTGCTTTCTGAAAATCAGGTGTTATGGGCAATCTGGTATATTCCAAAAGAAAATGGAAATCAAAGGATGTAAAGCAAAGGTAAACAAGAGTTTTCCCAAGACTTAAGGCTAAGTCCTGGAGAGGGAGCAGCAGCTGTTGCTTGTGGATGCCATCTCCCACCTTGTGGGGGATGCTGGAACAACGGGCTTCTCCCTGAGCAGGGCTGAGAGGCTTTGCTTGATGACTGGGAAAAGAAGGCTGGCCGATTTAACAACGGATAGAATGAAATGTGAGGCAGCTACACCTGGGTTGTACTGGTGCTGGGTTGTTTTGTGCCTCCCTGGTTGTTTGAAATGCCCTGCTGGGCACCTGTGGTGCATTTTCCTCCTTGGCTCTTGATAAAGTTCAAAATATGAATATTGAGCCACAAGCCAAACCAAACCAAGCTAGCAAGACTGTGCCTAAATGTCACTTTAAGGCTCTTTCCTTTACAGCTCGTATGAAAGTTGGCTAAAAATAATCTTTGTCCCAATAATAGGGCAAAGAGCTGCAGCATTGGAAGGCTGGCTGGATCCTCACACCTCCTTTGGTGCCAGTGCCATTGCTGTGGGTGATGTTAGTTAAGGTATCATCAAAGCTGGATCGTTTACAATTAATTGCTGTGTACTAATTGGTGAATGGATGGCATCCTCTCATTCGTTTGCTACAATAATAGGATTCATATTTATCAAACACCTTGCACTCAGAGCATGTATTCCAGCTTTGAACCAGATGTGTGATCCTTTTTGGTAAAAAACCCCTCACCTCTTGTATTAAGCTGCATCCATCCTACTGACCTCATTTGTGGAGTAAAGCAGCAAAGCACATCCACCAAAACCAGAGGAAATGCATCACAAATGAAGCAGGATGCACTTGGGAGAGGGTGTCCTGAAAGCAAACATGTGGGTTTGGCAGATTGGGTATTTCCAATTAGCCCTGCACGGTTCATTTTCACGGGTGGGTGTACATCCACACAGGTAAATGTGCAGTGCTTTGGTGGCGGTGGTTTTTGTTGTTGCTGCCAGCAGATGTCTCTCTTGATTATGGCACAGCACTGAATTGAAATGTGATTTAATGTTTGTGGGCAGCAGGGGAGTGCCTCATTCCAGCCCTCCCCGAAGAGCTGCAGTCCTGCTCTGTGCAGGAATGTATCGAGGCAGGAATGTGCACAAATGCCACCCACGCCTGTGTCACTGCCACGGAAAATAATAATGGAATGGTGCTCTCCAGGAAGGACAATTTGAGAAATACCTCGTTTGGTTTGCCTGCTGAAGATGGTTACAGGAAAAAGTGAGGGCTCAGACAAAGCTTGAATAATCAAGCTGAAAGAAAAAGCTCTTACCTAAAGCTGAGAGAAAACATCTCTGGTATAATAATGAAATTACTCAAGTGCCATTTTAGATCACTTTCCCCAATTCACGTTCTGAGCTGAAATAATAAAGTAATCTAAGTAGGGGTGGCAAATGGGTATTATAACCTTTTATATTTCTGACCTTTGCTAATACTGAAGTAAGTTTTTGAACGAGGAAGTGGAATTAGAGGCGTTTGAGCAAAGTGGAGTTTGACTGACCCTGCTAAGGGAAAGCCTTTCTGGGGGGTTGCTGGTGAGGTGCTGAGAAGATGAAGGCGAAGCTAAAATTGTCTTTTATCAGCAGAGAGGCAGGTCAAAGATGTAATGTGCTTGAAATTCCAGCTGCCCTGATGGGTGGCAGAAATTCTGACGTGCTGGAAAGGATGTCAGGGAGAAAGGGAGAGAAGTCACATTGGAGGTTGGCTCATTACAGAATGGAGTTTGGCAAGGAAATGTGGAAAGTAATTAATTAGTATATGTTGCAGAAGAAGTGGTCTGAAAATAAAGATTAAACCAGACAAGGATTCGCTAGGGACTTTCCCCTTGTTAGCAGAGCCTGGTGCTTCAGCCTGCTGCTGAGATAAAGGTTCACAGGAAGGATAAGGAACTTTGGAAACAGGAGGGATAATTGAATGGGGAAAACAGGGCAATGGAAAGGGTCCAATTTTACCATGCCAATTGAAAAGGAGGGTGGTGTGTCCAAGCCAGCGTGTGCAGAATTAGCAGGCTCTTAAAAATACATCTTACTAGACTGCAAATGCATTTTACACCCAGCTCCCTCAATAATGCTCCAGGTGGGGTGTGGTGAGAGCAGAGATTTATTTTTCTAGAGGTGGAGCAAGGAATTCTCCTCAGTGAGTCCTCTCCAGGTGCAACATGAGAACAGTACTAGAGTGGAGGATCTTATCTGCCACCTGACATCAGTGTTTAGTGTAGCAGAATTTTTTCCTTTCAGATATGCACTTCTGGGGAATCAGTTAGAAATGAAGCCTGATGGAAAGCCTAAAGAAACCTGCTGTGTGTTTTCAAAGTGTTTTTTAATACAAACCATTTAGGAAACTGTGACACGTCTCCAAAAGGATAGATACTTCAGGAAAGCTCTGCTAGAAATAAATTCTTTTATTGTGTTTTGTATTACTTTTCAAGTTCTTTTAGTTTCCTTTATGAAAAGCTATTTCTCTCTCATTGTGAGAATGTTTCTGAGGGAAATATGTATCTGATATCAACAGATTCCACATAGGGTTGTTTCAGGGATATTTGTAGTTTCTCAAGGCACAACTTCCATTATAGGGAAAATGAAAGTTCTCCTTTTTTTAATGAACCACGCAGTGTAAGAACAAAGAGACCCTTGATAACTTGGAAACAAAGAAGGAAGAGAGTCTTATTTCCAAGCCTATAAGCAGTGGTTTTTTGAGTGTAGAATCCCAGATATGCAAAAGTGAGAAGAATCCTGGATTTTTTAGGCAAATTACGTTTAAGATGAAGGCAAAATGGGTGTCCATTTTCCCAGCTGGCTTTGAAAATGTCAGTCGTGGGGTTTTCCTTGCAAGTCTAATCTTTAAGCTGCTGCATCCTGTTGCTCTGCCTAGCCCAGGAAATAGTGGAACATCTCTTTCCAAACACAAACTGATTTGTTGGCAGCTGTGCTTCTGTGTTCTGTGATCACTGCATAAAATGGTGACTGTGGGTTTTGGTGATAGGAAAGGATAAATAACTGCTGATAAATAATTGGGTTAAATTGCTGATCATGGCATTAACACTGGTTTACTGAACTGCCATGCTTTGCTGGGAAGGGAGAAACTTCTTTCTTTCACCACATTCTGTGAGAATCCAAGTAATTTGGCTTTAAGTGGCAATCCACCTCTGGAATAAGAACAGGAGAATTAGGACACTGCAGTCATAACATTCCTGTTTTGTCAGCCTCAGGATCTCATAACAGCAGTAATATGGATCAGCACATGTTCATTGCTGCTGTGGATTTTATGACATGGGCACTGGTGTCTGGGCTTTAAAAAATGGATGGTCAATTAATTTACGGCTGTTAACAGCACTGCAGTTTGCAGAGATGGGGAAAATATTGCTCAAATAATGCTTAGAGT
This sequence comes from Pycnonotus jocosus, assembly GCA_013400435.1. Taxonomy (NCBI): domain Eukaryota; kingdom Metazoa; phylum Chordata; class Aves; order Passeriformes; family Pycnonotidae; genus Pycnonotus; species Pycnonotus jocosus. Next base: position 105,211 of record VWYP01012337.1, read on the forward strand.
CTCTGCTGGTTGCATCTAATTGGCAAAATTAGAATTATTTCTGCTTTTTTCTGGTGCTGCACAGCAGGTACCACACATAAATCTTCTGTTTCATCTTGTGGTGCCCTTGGTGTTGAAAGGTTTGATCTGCACTGGTCACTCCCTGCATGCTGCTCTGAGCAGGCAGGAGGACAAGGTGGCCTCATCCCACCTGAATTATCCCACTAAAGAGTTCTGTGAGCATTTTCTATGATAAGAAACAACTTTCTGTCCCATTTCTGGTGGTGACAACTGTGCAAGCAAGTTGTGCAACATTGGTGGTCCTTTGCTGCTTTGTTTGTTAGTAAATTGAACTTTAAAACCAATTTAGGTAGTCTAAATATTATATTGAATTTGAAGTGAGTGGGAATATTTTTATTGGCAGCAAAAATTTTGGGTCAGACTATGTAAACATATTGTAAACATAGGAAAAATCTCTGAATTTTTATGTAATTGCACTTAAAAAGATACCCTTTACTAAAATTACCTTTTTTAGGAGGGAAAACACTGCTGGAAAATAGTATAAGCCCCACATTTCATGTGAAACTTCTAATAAAATCAGCTTTAAAAGCTACTTAGATGGTTTAAATCATTTATGCTGATTGATATTAAAAATCAGTATGTTTTTCTCCATCTGAGATTTTATATTTCATTTATGAAGTTAAACTAGATATACATCTGGATATAGACACTTTCATTTTATATTATTTTAAGACCCCAATCTGTTTTTTGATTTCAGTGCTGCACAAAAATATCAAGTTAAAATAAGGCTGATTTGGAAAGCCTTCTACTATTATTTATACCTTGTCCTTAGAAAGATAACTTCTGTAATGTCTTGTAATATCTTTCATGTAGTATCTAAAATTTACTTTTGAATTATTTGATGATATGATTCCTAAATGGTACCAAAAGTGTGATACAAAGCAAGACACAAGAACTGCTAAACTAAGGATGCCATTATTCAAGGTTTCATTCACATTAAGATGTATCTAAGTAAATATTGTTTCTTTGACCTGTATGTCTGTGTTCTATACTCATATATTATTTTTATATGATTTTATCAGTGTATATGAACTTCATGTTATACTATACTCCAGTAACTTTTATCTGAATGGTTCTGCCAAATTTAATAAATATGTGCTGCAGTCACAGTTTATCCTGATTTGTAATTATTTATTTGAACTTTCTTTGTCATTTTAGGCTAAAATACCCAAAGCTCCTTGTTATAAAGCCTTTGTTTTTTAAAGGTGACTATGAAAATTGGGTGGGCAATTGCAAAAGATTGAAAAACACACCATTGCACATGGTATCTGCCTATACAATTAATGTAATGTTTGGAATTTGCAGCTGTTATGGAGATCAAAGCAAACACACTGTTTATTTCTGTGGTTGTAATGAGATACACTACAGGGAAACGTATTTTAAGGTTGCTGCTTCTCATAGGAGAGAACACAGCACTTGTAATGAAGTCTTTCCAGGAGAAAAAGGGAATCTGCATAGTTAATGTGGTGTTTTCCTTTCTGGGAATCCCCAGTCCCCAGCGAGTCAGGGATGTGTTTGAAAACATCCAAGGAAAGCTGAGGAGGCAGTGGGAGCTGTGTGGTTTGAAGGGATGGGGATGGCAGAGGGCCCTGTGTCTGTTCCTTCAGGCAGGGGCTGGATGAGAAAGACCTGACCAGGATAACAAAAAGTCACCTTGCTTTTAAAAACAGCAATATGATGGGAATAGCCATGGAATATGGGAATTCTGATTCAGATTTGGGGCATGTTGCTGAGCTTTTCTCTAAGATGCTCCTGAACATCTGGAGATGTGCAGGGCTCTGTTTTGTCCTGTGCTCTTGGGCTGTTTGAGGCTCCTTGGAGCAGGTCTGCTGCAGCTCTCCTTTGGCATGGCAAACTTTCACTTCTGTTGTGCTTGGGAATGGGACACTTAGGGATGGCTTTGAACATGCAGGTGTAATCAATATGAGGTTCTGTGCCCTTTATTGCTTCAGACACACTGCAGTTACTTTGTAGTGCTTGTGCTGATTCCCAGGTTGTTGCTAGATGCATTTTAAACAGTTATCCTTTTTTGATTCTGAGTATTTTTAAAGCAAGAAGCCAATTGTCTTTTTCTTCTTTTTCCTTTCTTTTTTCTTTTTTTTTTTTTTTAACTGCAGTTAAGATCAAATGAGGCAACTGAATTTAGCAGCACTAAGAATGGAGGAAACCCAATACTGCTCTGTTTTGATGTGACATAGGCATGTTTCATTTGAAAATCAATTGTTAAAATGTGTTAAATTTTCAAGAGCAGAGCCAAGGCCCATCCCTCTCACCATGCAGTTACCTTGGCTCCTTGCCTGGCTAGAGCTGGGATCTATAATCATTTCAGAGTATGCCAAGTTACTAAATCAGAACTTAACCCAGGAGGAATTTACAAGAATCAAAAGCAAAGGGTGGGATGCCATCAGCTACCAATTCCCATCTGAAAAACACGATCTTTAAAGCTGCAGAAAAAGATGAGAAATAGGAAAGAGACAAAATTCCTGCCCTGTGCTACATATTTCACTCTACTGCAGCCTTTGCACACACAGCCTTTGCTGTTATTTCAGCTCAATGGGAATAACTCACGTGAAAATAGAGAATGCAGCCATTGTCATCCTCCTTTCCTGCCAGCACTGCTCTCTTCTTCCTGAGGAGAACTGAGGTCCAATTGACATCCTGAGGAGCATTTTATCCACTGCCTTGTGGGCCACAGATGCCTTTTGTGAGTGCTCCTGGGCTGTGGCCTCCAGGGGTCACAGGGTCCCTGCCTGTCTGGTAGCGGCTCTGTCTGTGGCACTGGGGGCTGGGGATGAACCACAACCTTCCTTGGTCTGGCTTCCTTCCCAAGCAGTGTTTCCACACTCCCTGGGACCTGAGGCCACTCTGTGTGAGCATCACCTTGGATTGAAGGAGGATACGTGATGGTACTGGCTTCTTTTTCCCTGCCAAGGTAGGGATTAATACATGGGAGTCGCTGTTCGTATTGGGACCTGGATGTTTATTATTTCTTATCTGTTTACAGACTCATGAGCTGTGAGCTCTAACTATCAAGTTAGAGAACAGGGGTAAGATGGAATGCTTCTCTATCTCTACTAGGTCTTTTCAAGGACAATCTGTCCAATTATGAAATGCCACCTAAGTTATTTTTACTTTAAACCCAATAATTAACAACTTGAAGTCTGCAATGCAGATTTTATTAGCCTATTACAGAAAACCACCCAAACCCATGAAGAAGAGGGAAGAAGAAGGTGAAGAAGAAGGACCCAGACAATGCCCAGAGTCCTCCATCTTGACTCACATGTATAACTATATACTAAAATCTTAAATCTAAGATTTTCACCCTGTGAGATCACACAGTGCTATTCAAACCACACACCCACAACCCCAATGTTATCACTCAATTTCAGAAGCCTGTTCCACAGCCTCAGGTCAAATGTGGTGCTTGCTTGAGGGTCAGTGCCTGTCAGCACAGAAAGCCTGAAATTTTCAGCCTCCAGGGTTCCAACAGCCACATGCCTTTATTTCCCAGTTAATTTTTGGGAAGGGGGTTGGTGGAGTGTTGCTGGGATGGGAGATCACTTTTCCATTTCCAGCCCGCTCTGCAGCTGGCTCGGGCTCAGTGCAGTGAGGTTTATGAGCAGTGCTGGGACACATGGAGTTATGCACCTTCCTTAATTTCTGTTCCAATTTTCCACTGTCCTGGTTTAGGGCAAATTTTGTGAAGAAAACTCCAAACAGGGTCTCTCTGGAAAGCAAATTCAAGTGTCCCCTCCCCCAACCAGTTCAGGAGCAAATTTCCTTAGAGAAAAGTGGAAAAAACTGTTTATTCAACAAGCAGAGTGTTCACAAGCATAAAAAACTCAACATCCAGCATAAGCAGAACAGACAATTGGGGATACAAGCAATCACAAGGTCACCCCAGGGCAATGATGTACGACAGCAGTGTCCTGTGTGTTTTGGAACAAGCAGCTCTGCACAGCCTGGCAGACAAACTGGTTCCCAACTGGGAGGTCCAGTGCCCCTGTCACAGCCCAATTCTCTGTGTAGATACACCCCAAGTGGTGGAATTGCTTGTCCTAATGTTTAATTTTCCTCTGTTTTTGAGAAGGTTTCTTCCCTGGTCATCTTTTAATCTGTGTTTCCTTGAATTATTTCTAGATTACACTCCTGTACTGTAAGAGGTTTCCCCAAGTTTGTGTATTAATTTATGAGCTGTCTCCCACTGAGAGTGTTTCCAGCAGAGTCAGAACTCATTTTTTCAATATAAGAGAGACTGAAAACTTTAAATGAAGCTTTGATAAAAGGAGAGCTATAAAATGAGTATTATTTTTAAAGGGAAGAATTGTTTCCTGTCTTCTGCTATCAGAATGCTCAATGCCTGATTTCCAAAACACAGGGAGTTTGCAATCTCCAGCATTTCCTAACAACTGCAGGTCCCAAAAGATCAATAATAAACAAACATTTATAGTCAAATCTGACAGTTTCATTTTTAGAAGGAACTCTTTCTGCGTAGAGAATGAATCTCTGCTGTTCAATTTAATATTTATTGTCTGGCTGCCTGTTTCCCTTTGCTTTAGTTATCCTCAGAACAGTGAGGTTTACTGATATTCCTATCTTTTCCTCTGCTTCTTGATGCTTTAAAAATAACTAAATAATAAACTAAATAGGGAAGGTTGGGCACTGGGCTGTGTTACAGACATGTTGGTTGTTACTGCCAGGTTTGTTTTCAGTAGCCTAAACACAAGTGATATTGTATTCCACGAGATCAAGGAAGCCACAGCTATTATTATTGTTATTATTAATAATAATATTATTAATAATAATATTACTAATAATAAAAATTTTTAATAGTAATAATAATAATAGCAATAATATGGGGGAGAAATCACCCTGCATTTCCTTCTCCATGTGCTAATTTGCCTGTTCACATTGGCAGTTCTTGTAATCTCTGTGTTTGTGCAGTGTCTGGCACACCTTGACTTGGATATCTCAGTATTTATTATTGATAACTGCTATACCACGTTCAAGAATGTGTGATGTGTAAGAAACAAATGAATTTTTATCTCTTCTTTAAAGATCCTGTTTTGTTTCCTCTCTGATCTGCAAACATTTCCAGGCACAGAATATTATGTGTTATTAAGAATTCCAGAGAACAGAGCTACCATCACCCACTCTAGATTTATCTAAAAATAAGTGAATTCTGGGGGGAAAAAAGGAGAAAAATATATTTTTTGAACCATAAATTGAGTAAAGAGGAAACTTTTGCAATATTTATGATGTAGCTCTAGATGTACAATTGTTAGGACTTTATCAAAATGTACAATTTATGTGGATTCCTTCTGTTCAGTGGAGATGATGATTTTTCAGCAGGTCTCTGCTGAATTAAAACATGAAACAGCAATTCTGTTTGGTGACAAAAGCAGTTACTTAAACCAGTCCTGACCATGTTTCCATGACTTCAGCACTTCCAAGCCATTGCTAGAAAAGTGCTCTTCATGTTAAAGTCCCAAGAGATTAATGGTTTTCCTGGGTGGGTACCGTGCTCATGCATATTAAGAGCTACATTTGACTATTTTTGCATACTTTAAAGGCTGCATGACAAATGTTGCCCTGTGCATAAATGACCCAGGGGAATAATGGTTGTCTGTGAAGACTTTCCATTTTAGAATCCAGCATCTTTACTGTCACTATGGTGAATGAAGGTGTAGAAATTCTTAAAAATAGAGTCAAGAGCTAAAAAAATATTTTCTTTCCAGTTGTCTCTACGAAATGTGAGTCACCCTTGCTGTCCTGTGATCACAGACACTGAGGCCCCAATCATCAGTAATTATTGCTCCTCCTTTAGCAGGTGCCCGCCAGAAAACCCAAGGATGATGGGGTTTATACTCTTTTTATCCCTTAGATTTTCTTCCTTATTTCTCAAGCACACTGATGGAGCTGTGCCAAAAAGTGGGATGAAATGCCTTGTTCTGCCATTTGCTTTACTAGGGTCAGGATTTGGACCTTTTAAGGGAGGCATTATATGTATTATTTATATAAACACAGGTTTTGTTCAGTTTCTGCCATCAGCTCCTCTTTGTACTCTTCCATTTGTAATTCATACTCGTGTCTGATGACATTCAGCATAGAAAATATTAAGAGATATTTCCAAAGCAGAGGACAATCAAACAATTAACAGAGTTGGTGGCAGGAGCAATGCAGAAAGTGGAACAGTCACCCCAGGGATCTTCAAAAAGATCAGAGAATCCTCTCATCCTTTCAGGCTGATATTTATAGACTTTGCCTCTTGACTTAGGACACAGGTTACTCTGGGGTTTTTCTTCCTTTTTTTCAGTTCATCTGAAACTTTCTTTTTCCAGGAGAGAATAAAGTTCAAGTAAAACATGACTTTTTACTTGACCTTTTCACTACAGAGAATTACCAGGTTTGGTGGATTTCTGGTATTCTCCCTGGGAGATAAACCTGGGTCACATAGAGGGTTTTTTTGGGTTTTTGTTTGGTTTTTTTTGAGCAAGCTTTTGAATCTGCTGGACAAGAAGATCCATGAAATTTTAGAAATGACAAATGGCTGGGACCAGGACAATACCTTCACAACCTTTTTTTATTGCCCTTGTCACACTCACATTGATGTTTGTAATTAGTTTTTATAGGGGAGCATAAAAGTGACTTGAACAGAAGGCCAAATCAAAAAATGCATTGCATGGAAAACAGAGTTTATTATTTTATTGAATATTGATTCAGAAATGTTCTTTCTGATTACTCAGTTTTAGATTTTTTTTCAGTCAAGATGGTCAGAAAAGAAGAAGAAGAAGAGATGTAGGTGTAGCAAACCTTTTCCTCTGCTGTAGGAATACTGCTCACCTTTTTGTCTCTGTATTGGAGAAAAGGTTTTTATAAGTCCCAGATTTTGTATTTATGTCTTTATTTTCTTTTTTCTAAAATGTATTTGGACCATAATCATATGTAGCAGGCTGGATTATGCATGGTGCTAAATCCTGTACAAACATTCATGAAAAAGCCAGTTCTTTCCTAAAAATCCCTTTGCCCATGTGAATTATCACTTGTGTGACAATTATTCCATTATTACACGTACTCTGCCAGAAGTTATTCTTTCTGTTGTGTTAGAGCTCACTGCTCTGCACCAGAATAATTCTGTGTATTACACATAATTTATTCCTACCCCAGCACATTATTAATAATTAGCATAATCTGCATCACAGTGATGCCAAGAATTATCAGTTGTAGGCCAGAAAGCTGTTGTGCTCAGTGCTGTTGAAACACATCACGACAGCAGTCCCAGGCAAGACAAGGTTTTCATGGAAAATCTTCATGGCTGAATGGATAATAGGTAGGATTGGAAGCCAGTAATTCCTGTTTTCTAGTTCTGCTTCTGCCACTGATTCACTGTGTGGTTGGTGCCATCAGAGCTACTGCAGATATCTGTGTGTGCCTGTTTTCCTTGACACAAAATGGGATTAATTCCCTGTCACGTTTGGATGGAGGAGAAGAGCAGCTAATGCTGGTATGTGTAAGATGGCTTTGCTGTGAGCTTGTAGGAAGGGAGAACGATACAGAAATTCAGGCTGGGGGTTCAAATGAGGGGTCAACACTCATCCATCAGGACCCTGGGGTTATTTTCTGCAGAGCTGCTGCCCAGCCAGCCAGTCCCCTCCCTGGAGGGATTCACAGGGTTGGTCCAGCCCACATTCTGGGCTTTACATCTGCCCTTTTTGGACTCCATGAGGTTTTTGGTGGTTTTACCTCCAGCTTGTTATGTTGCCCCTGAATGTTTGCCTTGCCTTCACACTCCCCCCTCTTTGGTGTCACCTGCAAGTTTGTCCATCCTGCTGATGAGCTGTGGGTGTGAAAGGCCAGCTCCTGTCCCAGTGTGGGTGAGGCTCTTTTCCAGCCCAAACATGCTGCTCCAAACCCTCCCAAATTATGAAAACTGATAAAAACCCTCTGCACATTTCTCCATATTCCACATGGGCACTGTTTTTATTCCAGCATTTCAGAGCTGGCAGGTCTAATTGAAGGATGGGAGAGAGCCCAAGCCCACAGGTCTGGATTGGAGCTGGGCTGCAGCATTTGTGCTTGGGCATCCAGCCTGTTTAAAGCTGACAGAGCTCTGAGACAGCTCAGGTGACAGCAGAACCTGTGACAGCAGGACCTGTGACAGCAGGTAACAGGAACTTGAAGGGTACAAAGTGGCCCCAAAGGACAAATTTAATGTGAGAAATGCAGCTACCAGCCCTAGCACTGGGGGATGCCCGTGGTGTGCACAGCCACAGGCTGGTGAAATTTGTGTCTGCAAGAGGGGAAAGGTGATTCTAGAAAGGGGGGTCAGCTTCCTTCACCTTGCTAACAGCCTGTCTACACCAGCCCAAAGGTGATTTGTCCAGGGTTGCAGAGTAAGAAGCATCAGAACTCTCAGTGGTAGCACTTTGCTCTAAGTGCTAGCCATGCTAAAACCAAGTAAAACTTGCTTATACCAACAAAAGCAAAGGAAATGCACAATCATACATAACATGCCTGATCCTCCCTCCCTCCTTTGTGCTCAAATGTGATTTAAAAAAAAAAGTGTTTGAGGGGAAGAAGGGAAAGAGGGACATTTTTGAGGGCTGCTGTCTGCACACAATGGGGAGATTTAGAAATCAGGTTGCTGCCTTAACTCTGCCAGTTTAAGCCAAAGCCACAGGGATATTATTTTTGACACTGCGCAGTGGATTATAACTTCAGCTCCCATTACCTCTAATGGGATCTTTGCTTGCAGTCTGCCACAGCTACAGCAATGAAAATTTGTCCCTTAATGCTATTTTGCTATTCCAGGTTTTTGTGTTTAATTATATTATATAATAATTTGTTGCAGCATCTACACGATTCCTTTAGGAGTGCACTCGAAATGCTTATGAATTTTTATAAACACAAGCTGTGCATCACTTTAGGTCTCTCACTGCTTTTGTAAAGTATTCTGCCTTAATACAGCAACATTTTTTCTCCCTTGCTGGGTAAGCACCATCTTTTTCAGTGTGGCCATTTTGAAAAGCACAAGGATAGTGATGCTGAGAAGCCCAAACTTCTCGTTATTGCATCTAGGACTTGTAAGAAAAAACACTCAGTTGTTACAGCTGGCTCCCACTTGAGTCAAATGCAGAAAAAAAAAAGTCAAGACATAGTAGGTAGAAGATTTATCTTTAGTGTTGAAATGCGTTATGATTGTGATGAAACTGTTACCATAAGAATATATATATCTATTTATATTTATCACCACATTGTTTTTTTCATGGATGTCCATTCAAACTTTTACATGAACTGGTTTACACCTTACTGCTTTTTTTCTCAGACGTGGAAGCACAGTGAACTGATCTGCACAATGCCAAAACTGTGAGATATAGCTAAAAATTAGTGTGTCTGAATTGCTCTCCAAACTCTGTGAGGGCTTGTGATCAGCTCTATAGCCCTGCAAAGCTAATTTCTCAGAGATAAAAAATGAACATGATGGCTATTGCTCTTTTCCTCCTGCAGCTTTTTTTTTTCTTCCCTCTTCTCTCTCTCCCTACATACATATATATTGTATGTAGAGAGAGGTTTGTATGACTGAAGGAAAAGAAAAAAAAGAGCAAGATTTATTATTCTCCTTTCAATTTGCTTGGGAGGCATTTCTTTCTGGGGACACAGTATGTACTGAACAGAGTGTTCTAATTAAGTAGCAGAAGGCAAATCAGCCCAGTTACTTGAGACTTTACCACAGATGCATTAATTGTTTACACATCACTTTTTCCCCTGCTTCCCCTTCATTTTTGAGCCATCTGCCCACTGGTGACCCCAGCTAAGACCTCCCAAAAAAGGGTGTGTGATGTGCTTAACTGTTCCCCCCGAGCAGAACATGCAGAGGTGTGTCTATATTAACATGGAAATACCACAGCCCAGCCCATGCCACCTGGAATAAACCAAATGATGATTTTTAACTCCCTCAGCTCAACATTTACATGCATGTTTTAAAAGAACTATTGAAATATTGGATAAAAAGGTCTTCTAAAAGCAGTGCCTCTGGCAAGTAGGAAGGAGCAAACTTCCCGTGAAAGGATCTGTATTTGGTGTGATTTCTGTCCCAGATTGACAGGATGGAGAGGTTTAGAGAGGACGGCTCTGTGTGATTTCACTTCGTCCATCCTTGCTTTATTTTAAGTAGAAGTATTTCTAATTATTGGAGTATTACCTACAGTGAACTGGGACTTGGACTGTTTAGAAGTCTTCTCAAAATAAATACAAGTGGTGTTAACTTACTTAACTCTGGTGTCTGGTGCCAAGCAGTTAATTTCTTCCAGGGAAAGAAAGAAAATAGTAAACCACCAAAGCGTGTGAGTAAGTGTGGTATGATTTGTTCTGAGATTTTAAAGTTTGATAGATTTATTTTCATATGTCTGCCTTCAAAGAAGAAGGTAATTGTGTTTATATAACTGAGCTAGAAATGGTAGAAACAGCAACTAGTAGCTAGAAAGAGCAACTTTTGAAGGAAGTTGAGAAAGAACACAGTTGTTCTTGCTTTAAATTTATTACTTACAATTTAGTAAAAACAACAGTGTTTTTCTGTAGTTGATTTTATGTATTTGTGTACGACAAAACTCACTGCTTGCCCACATTTAAATACCCATTAAAGGAATTCTGTAAAATACTGTGCTAACACATAATGAGAACTGATTTCAGCCATGGTCTCCTCTAAAATGCTAATAACTAGAGTGCATTTACCCAGTGTCTATGTATTATTTAAAGGTAATATACTGCTGTTGCACAGGCAGATGTCTGCACTACGTCAAAACCTCTTTATCTCTGCTTTGCTTTTTTTTCCACTTTTCTCCTTTTTCAGAAACCAAAATTTCTGTGTATTACTTACATGTCTAATTTTGAAGATTTACTGTAGAAGCTAAATGTAACATTAATCCATCTCTGTCTTCAGAGGGCTGATATTTTCTTAGTGGCACTCCTTTTCAATAGCTTCTCTTTTGGATATCAATCTTAAATTGCAAATTAAAGATTAGAGATATTTCAGGAGCTGGCAAGAATTCTGAACCATATTTTATTGAGCATGACATGATTGCACTTGATCACAGGCCCTGATATTTTCCGTGTGCTATGGAATGCATCTATTATTGAAAGAGAACAGAGCATGGGGAAATTCTAGCCACTAAAACTCAGGAAAGATAAGCAAATTTTTGAGTATCACAGCTCAAGGACAGCATTTTTAATTCCCTTTACAGATGACTGAAGAATTGATTTTCTGGTCCTACCTCATGGCTGTGGCCACAGTAATGACTATGTCTGGGATAAACCACTCAGGGTGTCTGTTAAAACAATAATTTGCTGGAATTTTGAAGCTTTGGGGAACCAAAAGGCAAGATTTTTACTGGGTGAATCCACACATTTAGAAATCCACCAGTCTCAAGAATAAAATAGTTGTATCCAAGCACTAGAGAATAAAAAATGTTAAATTCAAATAACAGAGAAAAATACCATTAATAATTTAAATAGTTGTTATTTAAAAGTGAAAAGATAGGAGTAAGCACTTTTCCAGTAGGATTAAGTTTCTGGGCTGCAGGAGGTGAAATGTCAACCACAACTCTTGAGTTCCTCTTCAGCACTAAAAAAAACATGTTGGAGGATCTGCAAGAACATGTTTACTTCATAAAAAGTGCAGTATGAAAAGATGCATTGTGAAAAGACCCAAAACAAGCAGGTAAGGGAAGTATATTTCAACACAAGTGTTTCTTGATAATTAAGGACTTGGACAGCATAGTAGATAATTTATTACCTCTATTCCAGCTCACATGGCCCCGACATTGTATTTTCACAAAGTGTTAGAACAAAACAACAAGTGGATAAATTACTCTGAATTTGATTTTTAGTTTCTGTTCTGCCTATTTTCTCCAATTAAAACCTCTAAAGGGAGAAAAAGAAACAAAATTTTTGGAATGGCCGACTTCTTTGAAGGGAACTTGGAACAATAATTCATGTAGTGTCATTGTAAAGGACTTCATGATTTAGTCCATTGTCTGTGAGCTCAATAAGAATATCTTATGAGCATCATAAGACATTCTTATTGGTAACAATGCATGGTAATTACTTATTAATCATAGAGAAATATTTTATGTGGGAGTTTCTCAGATAAAAATCAGCCATTCAACCAGATTAAAGACCTGTGTACTGAAGACCTCTCCTCTGTGGTTAATGATTTTCATTTTCCTGTCTATTGTCAAAAAACAACTTAGGGAATCTCAGCAACTGAGTTGGATTTAACATTTGCAAATTTTCCGTTCTAAGATGTCTTTCAAATTTTGTGGTCTGAAGTTATTTGCCAACCACTTTACTGCTCTTCTAATTGATAGCTCTAAATCCCATGGGAGATGTAGATACATGGAACCAGAATAGGATGGGGTAATTTTCAGTGTCTGGATGGGAGACACAGATCACCCCTCCTTTGGACTTCAGTCCCTGGTGTAGCTTCAATTATGCAAATAGCTGATGTAGCTGTGACTGACAGTAATGGCAATTGCACCAGACTCATGGGGGCTGGCTGGAATTATCCCATGCAGCTGGAGCACTGTGAGGGATTCCTGAGTGATGGGATTTGCTGGGTTGTCTTTGGAGCACAGCCAGGAAGGTGCCATGGATGGGAGATCCCGAGGGGCAGTGCGAGTGGTGACAAAATGCACCCCGTTTTTCTTTATATATGGATACATTTTGGCTTTTGCTGTGGAGAGAGTGTTGAAAATGCATGCCTTGTCCTCTCTATAAACAGGAACCATGCATGTTTTGGCTGCTGAGTGGGAAACAGTGGAATGTGGGGTAGCAGTGGCTCCCAGAGGTACCAGCCCTGCTGTGCTGGATGGGGAGCACGCACACAGCATCCTGCTGGAGCCAGGAGCAGCCAGAGCAGGCTGCCCTCAGGGCCTCCCTGCCTGGTTATCACAAATTGATTCACAAGTGTCGAGCCAAACAGGCAATTTGAAAGGCATATCCATCGTGTGATAAAGCAGCATTTCTGAAGCGCCAGGAATTGTTTAAATTGCCATTTCTGAGAAGGGTAGTGCTTTTTTTTCCCTAGCAGTGAAAATGTGATTTAAACATTTTCTGTCCAGATAAGGAAACATCATTAATTGTGAATAAAACCAGGATGTGCAAGATATCCACTCCTGCTTTTTTTGTGTGCTGATGACATCTTTGAATAATGGCTTCTGCTGAAAATCTTCTTCTTAACAGTGTTTGTTCACATCGTATGCCCAGGCTTAGCTGATATGTCTCCCCTCTTCGCAGATTTGCTATATGTGTAGTTGTATTTGGTGTCATAAAATGAGAATTTAGGAACTCTGGTTTTTTCCCCCTATTTATTCCAATTCAAAATTTAGGCAGCCTAAAAGGAGAAACACTTTTTTTCTTTAATGGGCAGCAATGCAGGTTGCAGCCAGAGTCTGAAAGTCAAGCTGAGTTTTTTAGCATCCCTAATAATAGAGATCTGGCAGGTCAGATTCTATCCTGATTTACACATCTGTTCAACTCAATTTTCATCAGATTCAATGTGGTGGCAGGTACAGATAAGTGGGTGGGGGTCTGGTTCTGCAGTTGGAACCTGGTTGACAATCCTGTTTATTCAGTGGAGAGCTCCTCTGCTCTTTCCCAGAGCTGTTTGTGACTCCACAGAGCTGAGAACAGCAAAATTTGTGAGAAATGGTTTTCATTAGGGCACGCTAGTCAGACTATGCTAGGACTGTGAGAGAGGAGTAGCCTGCAGAGAAGAGGATTTCCTTCCTTCTGCAAGTGAGAAGTTTGCCTGGCCCTGAGCTCCCAAGGAATTTCTGTATCTGTCCAGAACTTCTGAATCTCTGATTCCCAAGGAGGCTGTGCCCTATTGAAGGGCATTGTGTCTTTGTACCATGGGACTGGGTTATTTTGAGTGGCAACCACCTATTATCTGTCCTGGGGGGGGTATGTTGGCATCAAACTGTGAGAATCTAGGAGGTACAGAAGCTATTTTGCTTTTTTTTGTTTTGTTTTTAAGTATGTCTCAAAGCTCTGTGTTCATCCCACTGAAGCCTTACAAGCCTCACTATTAACTTTTCAACAAGGATAAAAGGCATCTGGCTGGAACTTTTTGGCTCCTGAAGTTAGACAAATTGGATTCGGTGGTTCCTTATGACAGGTGGACTTTTAATATTTGGTATTTTTCATGAACATGTACCAAAGCAGTTTTTGGCACATGAAGAAGAGGAAAAGTAATTTTTCAAAAGTAGAGAAGACAGGCACTGCTGGGCAAATAGGATGGTGTAAAAACCTTAAAAACCCAAATCACCATGATAGTGCAAGTGGGGGTCATTCTCACCAAATGTTTTGTGTCCAATAATCATTAAAAAAATGAGTTTGGAGTTTATGCTCCAAGTGGCTCATCCATTAAGGCCACATTGGATCCCAGGGTGTATTTTATCTGCTTGATTGGCTCAGAAAGGTGGGAGCTGCTGCCCTGTATTAGCTGTGGCTCTGTACTGCTGCTGAGCCCACCCTGGTTCCAGCAAGCAGGGAAGTGTCCAGCACCCACCACAGGGTCCCAAGTACAGGTGGAGGCTAAATTGCCCCAAAAAGGACATTTTCAGACAGTAACTTGCTAGTATTGACCACCACCAGAGCCCTTCCTTGTATCATTTCATTTAAATCATTCACCAGTCTGGATCATTAGGACATGAGGCTCTGAATGAGATGAATGTGCTGTTTGAGTAACAAATACACTGAGTTTTCAAATCAGCACAGTGTTTTGTAAAAGGGCATTTGGTTCTATGAACTGCCATAGAAGCAAGACCAGCTATCACCAGAGCACACCATTTGAATTTGCTGAAGGTTCAGAAAAAAGTTCAAATGGGAAATGAAAAGGTTGAATTGCTCCTTGTAGCACTGATGAAGAGGTGGCTAAGCAGGATCAAGTGCTTCTCTTCTGCTGAGGTGCTGGGCTTGTTCTGACCTCTGTGAAATTTGGAAGGGAGTCAAGACCACTCCAGTTCATGCCTGGCTGCAGCACTTCTGTGTGTGCCATTCTTGTACTGTACAAATATATCTTTGCACTTTTACAAAGATGAAGTTAAAGTTCATGCACTATTTTCTGCCCTTCAGAGAAGATCTTGTGTGAAGAAAAAAAAAAAAAAGAGGGAAAAATGAGAAAGAAATGCTGCAGAACTCTGCTTCTCACTCCTGTCTTACAGAATGTTATGGTGTGGGAGAATCAGCAGTGCTTGATGGAGCTCACTGGACTTCCTGAGCCTCAGGGCTGGGACAGGGCTGGGAGTGGAATAATGCTGTGAGCAGAGATGTCCTCTGCTGGTTTGTCACCCCTGCACTGCAGTGATTTGGGCATTTTTAAATTATCTGTTTCTGTCACAGCAAAATGAGAGACAGAAATGGTTGGACTTGCTCATCGTAAAGGTCTTTTCCGACCTAAATATTCTGTGATCCTAGAAAAAGAAGACTCCATTTGTGAAAATGGTCACACAGGGGCCTAAAAAAGAAATGCATGAGGTAGAAAGTGGGGTGTGGGAAGGCAAAGTGATGGGCTAGTATTCTTCACCTGATCAAACTGGAAATTACACAAAAATCCCCATCCTATTGAAAAAAAAAAAAACCAACAAAAAAACCACAACAAACCCTCAAAAACCCCCATAACCCCACAAGTTCCAGAGCCTAAAAAGCAGCCATTGTTCAGGACAGTCATGTCCAACTTTCAAATGAATAGAGCATCTGAAATCGAATAATTTCTGTAGCTTTTCTATGAAAGATGCTTTTTCAGAAAAACAAAGCTTTGTCCTCCATTTTCAGCTTTATTTTTAACAAATCCAGGTTATGTTAGAAGAGCAGCTCACTGGGAACAAAAGAAGATTAAAAAGGGCTGCCAGGGAGGAACTTTTTTTAAAGCAAAAAAGGGCTTTATTTTTAAATTTGCTTCCTTGCCTGTGAAAGAGATGTAGAAAAAGAAAACCATGGCCAAAAGTGAAAAGAATGGTAATGTTGACAATAATGTGTCTGTATTCACCTTCAGGCCATGTGTGGGATAATCTGTCCATATGAGAATTTTTTGGGGTTATTTTTCTGAGGGTGAGGGGTTTATGTCTGTGCCATGTGGTTTCCAATGCCATATTTATAACAATAAACTGAAGATGGCTAGAGGACAGGTTTGAGGAGTGGCCAATGATCAATAATAACATTTAAATCCTTGCGTGCTGCATGGCAGGGCTGGGACCCTGCAATTCCCACTCCATGTAAATGGAGGATTTGGGGAATTTTGTGAATACTGAGGGACAGCTCCCCACAGCAGAATGGATAAGAGCTAGGCTAAGCCATAGAAAGGGAAAAGGTCTGTTTAATTCAGTGCCATAGTCATAATTTTTACATTTGGCTCTGTGTGGCATGATTTGAGCAAGAAAAGAAGATCCTGTCTGACCTAATTCCCCAGGTATCAGGAAATGCAGGCACCAGGTTATCAGGAGTTTTTCTGCAGCACAGAAATGGATCTGAGGGACACAGCTGTGTCTTGGACTGACAAAGTGCTGTTCTGAGCTGCCTGTCACCCTGTCTTCCTCCTGCAAGCCACAGCTGGTGGCCACCTCCCTGTCCCCAGCCTTCTGCACAGGCTCCTCAGACCTCTCTGCCCCAGAACTGTCCTACAGCTGCCAGGATTTGCATGCATATTTTTATGTCTTCAGGGGAAAATGTGAGGGGGAGAAAAAGAAAAATTTCACAACTAGATTGTGTCTCTGTCTGTCCTGCTTTTTGTTTCAAAGACAAACCATGATGAATTCGAATAAAGTTGCAAAATGCAGTGAATGCTGCTTTCTAGCTGATCTCCTGGGGGAAGCCCAGTGCATCAGGATGACTGGCTTTTCCCTTCCCTCATTAAGATTCTTCATTTCCCTCATCACACTGGCACATTCTCTAGCAGAGGTCAGGTTCATTGTGGAGGTCAGGATCGTTTTCTGTTACAGCGTTATTTTCTTTTCCATCATGGAATCTTCCAGTGTGGAAAAAGCTGGGTAAAAATAGACCTTTCTTGCCCTGCAAAAGCTTGTTTGCATCCTTCTGTCCTTGTTCAAAATGTCTAATGCTTTATCTCATCTTTCTGTCAGTTCCTGAGTTGTCCCCTCTGCCTCCAGACCCTCCTACTGATAATCTGCCACTGTCCTGACTACATTTTTTTTGTCTCTTTTCTTGCCACCCTTCTCTTCCTGAAGACAAAAAAAAATCTGTGTCCTTTGAACCCATCCATCTCCTGTAGGGATTATTTAAACACTGAAAATGGCCATCCTTGGAATGATCTTTTTAGGAACTCTGTATTACGATTTATTGATAAGTGTGCTGCAAAATTTCAGCTGAAATAGCTGCTTGCCTTGCTGAAGGAGCATTTTAAATGTATGACAAGGATATACATTGTAATCTGCTAAAAATGTTATTATGACCTGCTGTTCCAAGATTATAAATGAATTCTGCAGAATCTGTTCCTTCATTGTTTGGTTTTCTACCCACCAGTGTACTTTTGGTGCCTTGTAAACAAGGTCTAAAATAAAATAAAATAAAAT
>VWYP01012338.1:0-11038 GCA_013400435.1 Pycnonotus jocosus
TCTATTACCTCTGTATGAACCTTGGAATGCCAAAATAATTTTAAAAAATACTTTTTCTTTAATCAACAGTCTTGATTTCTATGGATAAACGTCCAAGTTTTTTAGACAACTAAAAAATTCAGTATATTTCACATGAGCTCTCTATTAATGACATGAAAATAATGTCTAGGATCTCTCACTGCATTCTTCTTTAATTATTCAAATTTCAGTTGAACTTCCTGATATTGGGGGGAAAATCTGAGTAGGAATTTTAATTTTATCTTGTTTGTCTTATTTTACCATGTTCTGATTTTCCTTTAAACAGTTAAAGAACAAAGTAAAATGTCAATGAATACCTATTCCATAGCCTGAATTATTTAAAAAAATATTTTAGTATAATGTATTTTAAGTGACAAAAGAATATAGTCCTGATTGCAAAACACGTATTAAGAAAGAGAGGTTTTTCTGTGGGCAGAGATAATGAAAGAAATTATGTCCGTATTAGTTACTGCTTGATGTTGAGAAGGGTACCAGATTGTTGGAAACATTTGGCACTTTCAGTGTAACTGTTATTTTAAGTGTAATAATGGAATCCTCTACACATTCCTACTCCTTTCACCTCAGCCGTGGATACTCTAAACAAAATTGCAGGCAGAAAACTATAAGGCATTGAAATCATAGGAAATTTTCTCTGATTTTCCATGAAATTAGTTGTGCAACATCATTCTTATGAATACAATTGATTCCACTCTAACGAGATTTTTTGACTGCCACTAATTTTTTCCTTTTCTGGAGTCTCCATTCCTTAGGGTCCAATACTTTGAGAGCAGCTGGATTAGTAAACTGCTATATGATAAAAAGCACTCAGTTTTAGGCTCAGTTCCCCAAGAAAGTAACAAACCAAATGAGAGATTCCAGGCAATAAGAATAATTTTCAGAAGTACGGTAAATATGGCCTAGAAGGTGAATCTAAACATTTTGCTTTGCCCCTAAAGAACTGTGGAAACATACATATTTGACTGCCAGAAAAATCAAGAGCCCAGAGACAATCTGACAGGGAAGTGCTTATGAATGTGTAAAACTGTGGCTGCTCAGGGCGTTAGTGATCTCCGGCACATTCAATTGCCTTGAATAAATGTTCTACTTGATACATCGACTGCACCCTGATATCTGAAGCAAAAATATTATATCAAAATTTCTCATTGGGAGCAATAGAACATTTGCTGTCATAAGGCAATTGCTATACAGTTTCAAACAACAAAGGCTGTTGACATCTGCTCTGACTTTGTTAGTCTCCTTTCTAGAGAAAATCAGAGCCATTTTTCACTGTGTGAGGTTGTGCTTTATTCCTAGAAACTAAGCATTTACTCCTTTCATTAGTGAGAATTTTCATAAAAGCCTTTCACCAAGCCTTCTCTATCCATTTTTTGCCCTGCATTCCTATTTATTATTGGAGCAAAAATACGTGTTGTAACTTTTCAATCAGGATTTTGATAATGTCTTCTGAGGTTCTGTTGATAGCAAAAATGTAAACAAACTTGAAAAAACCCCACCACAGGATGCTTTTCTAATCTCCCATTTTCATTCCCAGTATTTCAATCTGCTCTAAGCAGTTTTCTTCTACAATACAATGGTCAAATATAACCATCATAGCGGTAATCTGCTAGGTTAAATAGAGTACACTAAAAATGAAGTATTTTCCGTTAAATGTTCAAGACATTTAATGTATTTTTTTAAATTAAAATGTATTTTCTACATTTTAATTAAAAAAAAGAGAATTGTTTTTCCTTAATATGATTACTACCATTCAGTTTTCATACATACTTGGCCTGTGGACATTTTACAAAAATTGTTGTAACTTCATGCTGCATAGGCAAGTGAAAGGAATGTATTTGTTAAGATTAATGTGGATCAGATGAGACCAGATGCTGCTTAGAGAACACAAAGTTATTGTGAGTCATTGAAATTCTCATTGACTGGATTTAGAAAAAAAACAACTTTTTTTTTTTTTTTTGTACAACAAGAGCAGCTGGATGCTTGAAAATCTGGTCTTTCATTTGTAGGCTTTAGGTCTTTTTCTAAACAGAGAATTTACTCTGGCTCTGTTAAAGTAACCTCAGGGCTTATCTACATGGGTATGTTTGTGAGACATAAGCTAGGATATGAATTTTTAAGTATCACAGCTTGTTCCCATAGAGGGTGTGCTTGGGATGTGAGTGCCTTGGTGTAGTTAAGGTTCATCTACCAGCAGAACGGGTTCTCTCTGCTTTGTGCAGCTGTATGGTCAATTACTCCTCAAAAGTTGCTATTCTTAGAGGTTACTAATTTATTTATTTATGTATTCATTATTTCCTCAGCTATTGAAATTAATTTGTTATCTCTCCTGACAAACTCCCTTTCATTACGGTCTAGAATATTTCAGGTGCAACTACCAGGCTATGACAGGATTATACCAAGTTGGTTATGACTTCTGAGGCAGCTTGTGGGCTTCTGCATCTATAGATTGTGTTAAAAACCCGAAGGATTTAAGACTTATTTCTGCCAGATGTGATAAAAAACTTACTAACTTGAATCTGAAGCTCTTTTAAATTTGATATTTTGAATATATCTACTTGCTTTATAGTAGCAAGCAGCCCTGAATTAAAGAAACTATCACAGAGTATACTGATTATATCTGTCCAGTTCCATGAAAATTGTGACCTTTACAATTGTCAACAAGATTTTAAGCTGCTGGGACATAGGTGGATTGTTGTTGTTGGTTTTTTTTTTTTTTTCCCTTTCTTTTTTCCCCTTTTTTTTTAACATGGAAGCAGGTGTCAGCTTCCTGTATTTTCACTCTTGATTTACTAATTGGAGAGAGATAAATGTGTAATTTATGGGAATTACATCAGTATGTTGACTATTTGTTTTTGTTATTCCTCTCATCTCTTTAATCTAGAAATAAGTAACCTCTCTTAACATTTCTCTCCTGATTCAGTGGGTAGGCTTGCAAAACATCCAAAACACTGAACTCGCTCCATAATAAAAATATTTACTTTGTGTGACAGGAAGAATCCTTATTTTCACTATTTTCACAATTTTATAAGATTTTTCAACTTCATATGTGAACTTTTATGTATAACTCTGCAGATGCAGGGTTTTTGGGTAATGTAAGGGAGAAGACAGAAGTTCTCCACCTAGTGTTAGATCACTGAGACTTGGAGAAAATTATACTTGTGTGGCAGCTTGATGACAACTCCAGCTAAAAAAGTCATCAGATTTGGCTGGTATAAAGCTCCTCCTTTTTCTTTATTGGTTTTACTTTATTTTCCATCATACCTCCAAGTGACGGAAACAAACCAAAATAATACTCTGCGCTAACAAGGAAGAAACCAGAAAGAAAGGACATTTGCTTACTTGAGCAAAAAGAGAAGTAGTTAGAACCAAATACCCATCTGCATTTACAGCCCACAAAGTGGTCATTTATATAATTGCAATGACTTTATTGGATGACTTCCTTGCCTGCCCTTTATCCCCAGTCCCCAAACAAAGGTAGGCTTTTTATGTCTATTCTGTCTTCATATTTTAGGCTGTAATAATTGGTATTTTTCATAGTTATTTAGCTTAAAAGAAGTTCTATCACACATGTTTGGAGGTTTTTGATAGGTAAAGGATAAAGATGACAGAGAAAAGGGGGATTATCAGTGCTAAAGATGTAATTTGAAGAATTACAGAAGAATTTTTACACAGTGAAAAAAATTCTTGAAAGAACTGAGTACATCGGTACTTTTTCCCCTTTTAGGAAGAAGCTGCAGGTGCATGTGGGAGGAGAATCCCTGTTACTTAAATGTTATCTGGACAGAGCCCCTTTAAATGCAACAAAGGATAATAAGAAGGAGGAAGATGGAGACGAAATAGGTAGAGACACAGGCAGAAAGATGTGTACTCGCTAGTAAAGTAACCTGGCAATTTGCTATGCATCTTTGCTACCATTTGAGCCTACAACCAGGAAAGCAGCAACCCATGTCCCTGAGACACTGGGCTGGACTCCAACACCCAGTCAGGGGACCTCCAGGTTGGACCAGCTGAAGCAGCTGGAGCAGGTGGCCCTGGGAAGGTGGCAAGCTCCTAACACCCCAAAGCAGTACCTTGATAATTTCTCCTTCTGTAGAGGTTGCAAAACCATGCAAAAATTGAATGTCATTCCCTTGTTTATTTGGAACAAAAAATTTTTTTAGCAACATGGCTTGAGTTGCACAAGGAGCTGTGGTAAGCTGTTCAAAGCTCCTGTTATCTATGATATGGTTTAACCCCCGCTGGCAACAAAGCACCTCACAGCCACTCACTCCTGCCCCCACCAGCAGGACTGGGGGAAGCTTGAAAAGCAAAAGTGAAAAATCTCATGAGCTGAGATAAAGACAGTTTAATAGGTAAACACCTCACACATAAGCAGAGCAAAGCAAATCAAAGAATTAATTCATTGCTGCCAATGGGCAGGCAGGTGTTCAACCATCCCCAGAAGAGCAGGGTTTCATCACACCTAATGGTGACTTGGGCAGACAAATGCTGTCACTCCAAATGTCCAGCATTCTTTCTTATCCTCTCAGCTTTATGTTCTGAGCATGATGCTGTGCAGTGTAGGATGTCCCTTGGGTGAGCTCCAGCTTGGTCCTTGCCAAGCTCCTGGTGCAGCTCCAGACTCCCCACTGGCAGGTCAGCACGATCAGCAGCAAAGGCCTTTATGCTGGGTATGTGCAGCTCAGCAGTTACATAAACATCTCTATATTATCCACACCTTTCTCAGCACAAATGCAAACATATCTCTATGCTAGCTACTACAGGGGAAATTAAATGTACCACAGACCAAACCAGAAAAATGATAATACAAATGTTTTTTTCTGAAAGCTCACCTTTCAGAACAGGTGGCTGATGAAGAAAATTCCAATTTATCTTCCTTTGTGCTAAATCCATTATAATGGCTAATTCAAAGACTGATTCCTCATGGTAGCTACCACCTATTTGAATTAGTTACTGCTAAATGACATCTGTTTTACAGTTACTCTAAAAAATGACAAACTGAAAAGATATTCCCTAAGGATCTTTCATGCTATTATGAAGAGCAGGTTTTTCTAAGCTGTTTTGGTAACTGATTACAGTTAGGTCACTATTGGGTAAGAGACATATGCAAAAGTTTGAATGTTCAAGACTACCACACTTTGTTTTAAGCTAGGGAAGATCAGCCTGAAAAAGCACAACAATCCCTACCCATGTTGTGCCATGATGAAAGGTGGTTTTGCAGTCTAATCTTATAATTCAGAAAATATTTTCTGACAATTCAGATGTTTGAACAATCAAAGAATTCATTATTTCCATTATTCAGCTTCTCAGTACAGTGACATTACTCCCCTTTCATTCCCAGAACTCCATTTGCTTGGAATTTCATCCTTGCTCTTTTCCACGAGCACACGAACAGTCAGCTCCTTTTGCTGTTTCATGCACCAAGCCATAAGTATGCTTTCAGAGCTTAGCAAATAGTACACTTGTGCTGCTGCTTTTACTCTGCTGCATTTTCAGTTTTTACGACTGTGAATGTGCTGGGCACAGTAATGACAGCCTGGAGAGCTCCAGTCATTTATTGCAAGGCTGCTTCTTTTCAAGGCTTGTGAACACCCACAGAGACTCCTCCGTCTGCAGAAACAAGAGGCTGATCACACGTCTGTGAACCACACAGGTGCCAGCAAGCTCTGCTAGTGCTGGGCAACTGCTGAGGTAGATTTCTGCCAAGAAACAGAGTGAGACTTCCATTTTTTTATCACAGAGAGCTTTGATTGACTTGCTATCAGCAGTTATCATTCTGAAATAGCTTTGGAGCAGCACTTGATGCACAAGAGATTATAATCAGTCTCTGGACAACGAAGCTTTTGCAATCCATCCCACCTTATTCACGTTAAAAATGCATTCCCAATCACTAGATAGCACATGGCTAATTTTGCAAGCAAACCCAAAGGTTTAATCAAAACTGAGTAATTCAGCAACAGAAAACAAATTCTGCAATTTCTATGGCTCTACTCTAAAACTGCTGCCTGTGCTTCTGGTTGGGGGAGACAAAAAAACCAAACCCAAACCAAATTTTCACTTCTTTTAGATGTGAATAATGTATATGAATATGGTACACCTGTTAGGTTATGTGATAAAAGTTTTTTGCACACTTACGGCGGAACATAACAGCTACCAGTAACACAAAATATGGACTAAGAGGAAAGAGAAGATTTTCTGAGCCTCAATCAGTTCTTGTCCCATTATTCAGGCCTGAGGTTTATCAAGACTGAGATCAAGGGTTGCTACAGGGTAAACAATATCTGAGTCCAGCTGCTGGGTGGATCCACTCACATTTAGGAAGCATTAAGGACGGCCTTGAGAGTGTTCTGTTTGAGGCCTTCCAGTACTTGAAGGGAGCCTACAAGAATGATGAGAGAAACAGTTTAAAAGAGTAGGTAGTGACAGGACAAGTGAGAATGACTTCAACTGAAAGAAAGTAGGTTAAGATCAGATATTAGGAAGAATTTCTTTACTGTGAGGGTGGTGAGGCCCTGACACAGACTGCCCAGAGAACCTGTGGATGCTCCAGGAAGTGCTCAAGGCCAGGTTGGATCGACCTCTGAGGAACCTGATGTAGTAGAAGGTGTGTCTGCCCTTGGCAGGAAGGATGGAGTTGGATGATTGATAAGATCCCTTCCAATGCTTAATTTTCTATGATTCTATAATTCTATGTTTATGGTCTCTTCCAAATCAAACCATTGTATAATTCTATGAACTTTACTATACTGTCTCCATCACAATTTCCAAATTTAACTTCCTGGCATTTTACAGAAGGTTCATGTGGCATGTAGTTCCTGAAACTTTTTTTGGCTTCATTTTACTCCTTGCAAACTAAGTTTCCCAAGGACAGTTTTGGAGAAGAGTTGACTGGACCAGAGAAGACTGGTCCAAACTCTACACTAAACTGCTGAGAGAAAACTATGTTGATGTGCTGGTGGGCTGATGAGGTGGAGGACAACACTTTGAGGTTACAATGATCCCTTGATTGAATTTTGCTTTCCTAGGTTCTGACCCTTGCTCCTCAGGTCCTAGAGGGCATATTTCATCTTGCATTAGCCCAATCTCTTACCTCGAGAGTATTCAAAACAGAGTGAAAAGGCCTTGACAGACATTATCATAGCTGAAAACCTGGACTTCAGACTTTAAAAGTCCTTCTCAAAGAAATGCTTTTCAGATACAATTCATGCAAAACTGTGCTTCAGGCCTGCCCATGGCATTTTTTTCCCCCACTGTTTTTCCCTTTGTTCCTTCCATTGCAGCAAAATTCTCTCCACTCAAGTCTGTTCTTTCACATCTTTACCTCTGGGATTTCTCAGGCACTATGTCACCTGATCCTTATATTTTCCTTTATGCGCTTATCACTAAGTTGTATTAGTCTAAATTACTATATATAGTCAAATGATGCTCTTCTAGGAATATTAGGAATGCATTTTTCATATTTTTCCTCTTCTGTTACACAGACTCATAGTCTTACTAGAGCAATTCTGTAGTGATACAGAGCTACATCACACAACAGACACTGCACCTACAGGTATGAAAACTCAAACTGCTGTCTAGCTCTTTCAAATACGTGGATGAACTCCTTGATCAATGAAGCATCACAGATTGCAAGAATTTATTATTATCTTCAGCTCCTCCACCATTTCTTGCTTAGTTTTGATGTATCATGTTACATTAAGAAGGGTTGTAATTTCCTCAAACCCAGATTCATTTTGCTTCTCTGCTAAAGTGATGTTGCATAATAGAAGCCTCAGTTGTTGCACTTATTGTCATTCAAATCATATTGACAGGATAAAAGCATCTGAATCCATGCAGAAAATGTATTTTATAGTTCATCATAAGGAAGATAGATTTTGTGTTCTGTTATGTAAGAGTTTATGCCATTTTCGTAAGTCTAGTTTTAAGTCTTTAACTGACTGGTCCAAGACTCAAAGTAAACATGCAGTTTAAAAAATGTTTCTACTTTGAATTAATTTTAATTTTCCTTTCAAAATCTTGAGAAAATATATCTGAAAGCTTTTATTTTTATACTATAGTGAAAGATAATTTCATCTAATAATATAGAACACAATGTAAAATAATAAAATATTTTAGGGTTTTTATTTTCTGTTTTGTTTTGGCTTATGTTTTGTCCTGTTTTCTCATTACTATTTAATCAAGTTGTAGATCTTAGTGCTGTTTTCTCTTAGTAGGAGAAGCTGTAGTCAAATGTGGAGTGCTAAATGACATAGTAATGATGTTCAGTGATTCCTCTTCTGGTTAAAGTCTACAGGATAAGATATACATGTTGATTTCTGCATGAGTCCTTTTGTAGAGGTTGGTGGGGGAAAATTGGTCTTTATGAAATTTGAATGAATACCAACATGTAACCTGGGGGAGAGAGAGAAACCCCCTAAGCATAACTTATTTATAAGAAGAAAACTATTCTAAAGAAGAGATAAGTCCATTACATTCTGGATAATAGATATTAAAACAGGACAAGTATTCACTGTCCACTCCCATAACTGACATTCATTCCACTACTGGAGAGATATGCTGCAACCAAAATTTTTATAATCTCTTTTTTAATCTATATATTTTAATTCTGCAAAGGTTATTAATTGGTAGCTTGTCATTCAGGGCCTGCTGTGTAGAAAAAGAGAATTTTATTAGGTCCTGTACACAAAACAGGAAAGATAATAAACGTAAAACTCATACTTCTCCTCCACAGTTCCTACTTGAGCAGTGACTGGGACAGTTTCAGATGAATAGGTTTGGAAGTCCAGATTGTCATCCAAATGCTACAGGAATGTTGCAGTAAAATTTGGTCCTAAGGGTAATTGGTATTTACAATCCAATGGAAAATGTGGGCCTTGTTAGAAACCTAATTTTTCTATATTGCTATTGTATCCTAAAAAAAATTGACACAGAAATACAGAGCAAGAATTTGTGAATGAAATAGAATGACATTTTCCAACCTGTAGTATATTAAAAAAAAAAGAAGCCCAACATATGTCTTTGTGAAAGAAGTTAAAAAGAGACCTCAACTGCTAAGACCTCTCTGAAGGAAGACCTTTTTTCCTCAACTGTCTATTCTGTAAAATGGTTATTACTATTTGTGAAAGAGGTTTGGAAAATGCAGCTGTTTCAGCTCTGAATGGGATTTCTAGAGCTTACTTCATGATGCAAGCAAAAACCACTGTGATGCAAGCAAAAACAACTGTACTAGGCAAAAAAACTACAATGACTAAAAAATGTTAAGTAGTGCATGCTGACTGGAAGCAGATTATTCTGTGTGTTTGTGAGGCAGAAACCTGAGTGAGAGTGTGAGCTGAGCAGTCAGGCTAAAATCTCTGAACTTGCTAGTCCTTAAACAAGCCCAAGTAGACAGAAAGCCAAAAGGTGCCCTTGAGCACTAAAGTTTTATGAGAAGGAGCAAGGGAAAGAGTGAATTACTTTGTCACTGAAATGCTTTCTTATTTGTCTGCAGTTACCACCAAAGATGTGTTAAGACTATTCCCAGCTGACAGTTCTTGCCAGGTAGCAGCAATAGGGTACAAGAGAAAACAGAAAACCCAAACAGATATGGCATCAAGTCATATGGACTCAGGGTAAACATACTGTAAAAGAAAAACAAGGATTGATTTACTGTGGCTGTCAGGAAATAATCCATCTGAAATTCGAATTAGACTGGCTGGGTGCCTGATGGATATTAGAGGTCTATCTTTATAACATTTTGAAGACACTAGCTTGGCATAGTTTTAAGGGAAGCTGGTTAACTACAATGGTAGCATGGAAGCAAAATCTGGCAAGACAAACTTTATTCCATTAGTGGAATATGTTATGGCTGATCTCCAGTGTTAAAAGTTGGCCAGTAATCCAGAAGTTACTGCAGGAAGTTAAGGTCACAAAGATATGAGGACTTCATGGTGGTGGCTTTCAGCTGGTTAAGCACAGTTATTCTTGGGATATATGACAAACTCTGTGGGCCTCTAGTTTCCAGGGTAGTTTCCACATGTCTCCCACTCACTACCACTGCAAGTCTCATAAGGATGTCATAAACAGACACCAAAATTCCTCCATTCAAAGTAAATCTCTGAGCTGTATTTAATTTTCATGGAAAAAAAATGAATAGTCCTTCCTTCCTTCCTTCCTTCCTTCCTTCCTTCCTTCCCTAAACCAGTCCATCTTAATGTACATAATACTGGTGTACAGGGTAGTGTCTTTAAAGACTATAGGATGCTGATGTTCTACCAGTTTTAACCACATTGTATGTGCTTTCTTTCAAGTTTTTGTGGTGCTGAATCTATGAAAATATTTTACCATAACAATAAAACTCCACACCTGTACACATAAAATACAAACTTGGATCATCAACACTGTTCTAAATAGCAGCCACTGTGCTATATTTGGTCCTTTGAAAAAACAAAATTCCAACAAAGATCTGACAACTTCTGCAATTACTATCCTTCTTTGTGCCCCTAGTCAGTGAATCTGAATGATGACTTAGAGCACTTTTTACAGCTTTTCTGTGATTTTGCTAAATAGTTGTGAATGTCTGACAAATTAGACTAGATCTCTTTCAAATAACCATGCTGGAGAATATGGATGATGCTGTCCCAAACAGTCAGAAGCAGATCAGGTTAGCTGGAATTGCCAACCAGCTGAGATGCCAGTTTGCGGGTTTTTACAACTTTGTCTTGAACTGCGTGGTGCTTTATATGTGTATTCTGTAGCAAGAGTTTGGTGATAAATTTCTAAAGCAGTAATACACATCTAGTTTTTCATATACTGCCCTTTTTGCTTTAAAATGTTATTTAATAAAAACAACCAGTGAACCATTACTTAAACAGTGAAAAGATAACAAAAATTGTAATGTAAGAGATTACATACATGCAAAATAAGTAAAAAAGTTCTTAGGTCTAAATGGGATGCAATGAGATAACATCCAGGCTATGCCATCCGGTTTTCTTATTTACTCTACAATATTCTGCTGTCATTC